>BCKE01000061.1:204960-229984 GCA_001600495.1 Pilasporangium apinafurcum
CCAACTGAGCCAACACCTACTCCAACTGACCCAACATCGACGCCAACTGAGCCAACACCTACTCCAACGCCAGCATCTACTACTCCAACTCCGACGCCAGCGTCTACTACTCCAACTCCGACGCCAGCATCTACTACTCCAATTCCGGCGTCAGCATCTACAACCTCAACTCCGACATCAGCATCTACGACCTCAACTCCGACACCAACCACGACTGGGTCAACGCCAGCTTCTACAACTTCGAGCCCAAGCCTATCGCCAACAACAACAACAACAACAAAAACGACGTCGAAATCTGCTTCGTCGAGTGGCACCAACACTGGTTCCCCTTCTTCTACACCCGCTTCGTCGGCTACAGCCTCGTCAAAGAAATCGGCAACATCCGCGAGTAGAGCCACTGAAACATCATCCTCACCCCCAAAGCAGCGCTTGTTTTCTGGTTTCATTGTCACTGTACTTGTTGGGCTCTCCGTCACTGGAGTTATGGTGTTGGAGTAGTAGTCGTGTGAAGAAGAATCATAGCTACCTACGTATACAGCAGCACAGGAAAGCGATATATATAAATATACTCAAATTTTCAAGTGTACAACATTTTAGCAACCATACATCTCGTGAAGACATTGAATTTACCACTTGTACAATGTTTTCTTATGAAACTAACTGGTTTACCTCGGCGCAACTGTGTGCAAAAGTCTGAGATCTTAAATGGTTGCATGGCTCATTTTGAAGTCTTAAATCTTTAGATGATGTTTTTGAGCGCATATGCTAGTGACATAAAAACGATTGCACGCACTTTTCTTTCAACAAGAAATATTATATATGAACAAACTCTAGAAGAAAACACTATTACTCTGATGCATTCAACAAGGTACTATGCTGAGTGTGACTCTTTGCGTCTTCTTTGTCATTTTCTATGTTGAAATCGATGGACATGTTGGCAGCGCTACCCCTCAGGTATTTATCCCAATGTTAACAATAGCAGAGAGGATGATCCGCAGCCAACAATGGTGAGTGATTAGAGTTTTCATTATTTTGATTGTCCAAGCCGCTTCACATGTGCTGATGAAGCCCAGCAACTAACATGACCAACACGCATGAAGCATCAGAGCAAGAAAGAAGTATATATTAAAAGAGGTAGCACCGTGGCGAACAGCTCCAGTGGCAATGCGATATGGGTGAACGGATTGGCAAAAGCGACGAAGTATTTAATTGAGGCGCAAGTGTAGACAAAAATGAGCATTGTGGCTCAACCCCACGTCGAATTATTCCAGCGTCCATGAACAATTACTGAAAGCACTTACCAGTACACGCGAATACTTCACATCAGTATCAAAACACGAGAACAATATGGATCAGAACCAATCATACGAGAGTACAAACATCAAATGCTGTAACGTTCACAAAGATGACTGCGGTGTATCGACACACTTGATCTTTGTTTACATTATCAGCGTATAAAACATGGTGATGTCGTAGCTCCTCCTTGCTTCATGTATGCGATTAACCCTCCAATATTTTTGGGTATAGATTTTCAGGCTGACCATGCCATGCCAGTGGTAGGTTTCATAGATTTGTTTAGCAGTTGGCCTACGTCATATTCCTTTGCTCACAGGATTTTCTTTTTGACGTTCGTTGCAGCTGAGGTAAGTAGGACTGTTTGTACAAACGCCGGTACAGCAAACACAAGGTACCAATGAGATCAGCCAGTCGTGGGTGGATGATGTGCAAACCATGAATTCACTCGACTGTCGCGTGTTTGCGTGACTGGTCCCACCTCTTACATTCCCGAAACCAAAGTTGCATGTTTATGCATGCACACAAATTTACCACGCTCTAGTCAGACCATAGCGGATACATTCCGGATGGATTTCTCTCTCTCGCCGAGTTGCTTCACCTCCGTATCTCCACAAACTCCTTCAATTGCTTGCTTGCTTGCTTGCATACTTGCATGAATAGCTGGGACACAGTCCAGTTTCAAAATCCTAAGAAACGAGGAATGCCTTTCTTTCTCTCGTTCTCTGAATTGCCCTCGTGGCTGTGGCAAAACGAGGAGTGCAACAGTGTGATCACAGAACCCTCACGATATCACTACAAGATCATATACCACCATGTTCTAAAAAGTAGGTAAATGTATAGCATAGTAGCACAAAATCTGTTGATTAGATTCATGACTATGTGAATGACCTCAACCATCCTTTCTGCTCTATTTCGATTGTATCTTGTTTTGAAACATAACAATAATATGAAACTTCTTTTAATTAGTTAACAGCGTGAATGGAGGTTTCTGCCAAATGAATTTACTGATCAGTTGACACTGCTTGGATTTCTGGCAATTGCCTCGTTTTCCATCGCAACACGGTGAATCTACTTCATAATGGATGGCGTTGGTTTCGTGGGATAAAGAAGTGAAACACGAACTCTACCTATGATATTTTCGTGGAACCAATTAGAAAGTGGACTAGCGCAATCAACCGTCGACAATGATGGTGACCTCCACTGGTGTTCACCCGCAGCCATTCATTCATGGCGGGAAGCTGGACTGCAAATGTACAACATTTGGTATGACATGGATCCTCGATCGCTGCTTTCTGAATGGAAAAAAGTGTCACAGCCCCAACCCAGGAATCCACGCTAATACTTTTTGGTAGCATTGTTTGGACTAACGAAGGTATCATGACACCATTGCGTTTGAACAGGTTTTAGCACTTTCATAACGACCCATCAGTGCTTGTGTTTTATAGGAGTAACTTTCTGCATTGATAGCCGGCCAGTGACTGCTCAGATATAGGAATACAAGTCCATCGTAACCTTCAATTGCAACACACGATTGGATTCACTTTGCACATATCATCAAATACTCACTTTTCATTCACGCACATTTAATTGGTTCCTTACACAAATCGTCAGTTTATGCCATAGATTTTAAAAAATTGTCTATATGTTGGGCTAGGCCCCTCCGTTGTTCTTCGAGATGAGATACGTGTAGTGCATGCGGCAGAGCCCCTTGATCTGCCCGTTCTTATGGCAATTCAGCAGCCGACATCGCCGTGCACCTCCATGCAATTTACATCGCCCCTGTGACTGTGCAGACTTCTGACAACCTGTGATGATACATCGTCGTCCACCACCGTGAGCGATACAGTGGCCACCGCCTTGGTCACTAATATCACAGCCAGGAGTCGTGCATCTCCGACCACCGCCGTGCGCCTTACAGAGTCCCCGCGAGCGGATTCCCTTTGTGCATCCTGGTGCACGGCAAATTCGCCTTGGAGGAGCTGCTTTCTTTTGCTCTAAGCTCGGTGCAACATCAGCTGCATACACACCGGAACCAACAAAGAGTGAGTGGGTCGGGGATGCGCCCTGATAAACAGGGGAGGCAGACGACAGCATTGTTGGAGGAGGCGAGTGCACTTGGATTGGTGGTTCTGTTATGGAAGACGTGGCGTGGGACATCAGGTAGCCACTTATCGTCGGAGAAGCCTGGTTTGACATTGGATCTGTATTCGGTGTCGTTGGAGAGGCATTAGTGCTAGCTATTGGTAAATCGAGAAGGGCTTCCTGAAGCATTTTTAAGTCCATCAGCTCCTCTTCTTCGAGAGTTTGTCTCTCGTGTGGATAGTAGGACTGATTGGTATCATGTGTTGACAGGGTGTCTGTATGTGACTGTGGAGTCTGCTGGGTTATACTTGTCATAGTCTGCCATGGAAAGTCAGGGTCGCTGTGCTTATGTTCGTCGTCGTCGTCAGCCCCGTACGTATACGTCGGAATCATAAAGTCGTGCATGAACGCAGTGCCGATCACAAGATGGCTTGACTCCCTGGTCGATGGATATGTCAGCGTACTCTCATTCGGAAACGCATCATCATACCGCAGATCGCTTTGGCAGTGATCTGGACACTGTGAATCATGCTTGTGTGGGCATCCATATTCACTCATAGTAAACACAGGGACCTGGTTGATCATACCTCAGTCTTGTGTGAGTTAGAGCTTCCGAATAGTTGCTGTAGTTAGTCTTCCAGGTCGTTTTGCAAACTGAGACAGCTTTAGTTAACGTCAGCGTGCTTCAGATAGATCGGTGAAGAAATACTAATTGCTCATATGAACGGCGCTTCTTTGGCGTCTGATCCAACTGTTTGGTCCGCGCCGAGCGCCCCAATCACAGTTGACATTGCGATATACGGTAATCGTTAGCTCTATCCACCTGTTCGATTTCAGGAAGCTCATGAACTCTTCAGAAACAGGGGTCCAGGGAAACTCCAGCCCAGAAAATGCAGCTGAAGAGACGGAGAAGCTTTACTGGGGGGTTTGTCTTTCGATGGCGCGCGTTATGCACATTAGGCATCTTGAAAGTCTGAGATGTAAAATCTTGTGGTATGGTCTCTTGATTGTTTCGCTCGTCGCGACGGCACGCAAGAGGCGTCGAGGAAAGGGTACAGCTCTGGCCATTAGTGACGATACGGTGAGACGGAAGATTTAACCACCACACAATTGCCCACGTCTCTGTCAAAATTAGAGACAGACTGCCACAGCAGTCAAAGAGTTGCCCGTCGGTAACTCTACCCTTAAGGGCCAGCTGCGTGCAGGAATCACCACCTGATCTCTTAATGTAGTCGTTGTCTTCTCAAGATTCCATCGTTAATACCGTTCTTTCTTTGTCTCTTCACCGCTTGCGTTTGTGCTGATCTGCCCACAAGTTCTTCCTGGTGCATGTCCAGCTGGTTTTTACACGGACTTCTCTGAGTAACATCAGATTTCGCACGTCGCGCGTCATCCCAATAATTCGGTTCGTCTACCGTTTATGTCACCGATCATCATCCTCGTTGACTCGGTTGCTGAAATATTGTCGACGCATCCAGATAACGACACGATCGGCTGACGCTTGATGTTGCGGAGAAACTGTACAACTCATTCACTACCGTTCCCATGGAACTGTGGTACGAATGGATCCTCCTTCGTCACTCAGCATAAAAGAGACGATCAAGCCACATCTGACAGAGAAGAATGCTGCTTCTTGGGCAAAAATACACATGTACCACTAGTCGATGCATTATTTTCGCGTCGTGAATGCTAGTCTTGCGACCGACCTACATGCCACGTCGTGTTGGATCTGATGAGATTCGTAGCTTCAGTGCCTAGTGTCTCGTCCACTGCAATATTTTGCTAAAGCTGCGGATGGTGTGAATTCGACATTGAGTAAACACAGTCATGGCGTCAAATTTGATGCTCACCACACCCACGATCTCGCTTGGTTAACAAGAAGCAACGATGACGTTGCTGCCGTGGCCACTTCTGTCACTTACCTTTGATCGCAGAACATTATCTATACGCAGATCTAATACCTTTCCATGGTGTACAAGGTTTCCTCATCATTACCAAGAGCAACAGTAACCAGAAGCGAATCCAAGTCTTCAATTAGATAGTTAAGTACATTACGAGGAGGGAGAGCGACACCTCACCATGTAGGTCTAGCAAGGACGGCATGGCAGTAATTCTCAATCACACATACAATATCCTTTATGCTCTTTGCTTTTAGAGTCCCTTGTGGTGTGTGGTCCAGATTCTGTCACTCCAAAGAACGCTTTTCGATCGGAATGCTACCTTTGTTTCATTCCAAAGATCTACTATTCGTTCAATCTGACCCCATACGACAAGCAGTATCATCCTTTGTTGTATGAGTCCATATTGGGAGCGATTCACAAACATAATCGCGAAAGTCTGTAATTGCTGGTCAATCTGCGTCACAAGGGTATAAAATCATCAGCTGCAACGGGTTGTCGAGTTATCTACCTGTACAAAGGTGCTTCGTCAGCTGGTCTATCTAGTCATATTCATCAGCTGACGATTCTTCGTCCTCTGATTCTTCTTCTGATTCGCTTTCCATGTCGTCGTCATCATCGTCATCGACAATAATGATTTTTTGTTCCTGGAGCTTCATTCTATCCACAGCAGCAGTTTTACTGCGTCGCGATGATAATTCTCTCCGAGCTGGAACAGCCGGTTTGTTTGTTTCGTCATCGTCGTTAGCGCTCTCATCTTCACTATCAGATTCGGAAGATGACGTCGCATATCGTGATCGACGCTTGTTTGCTGCTTTTCGCTGTTTCTGCTTCCGTATCTCTTCTTCTTTTCGGCTGACCTCTTCCAGTTGTTGTTGCAGAAGCACGTGACGCTCCTGGATTCGTTCTTGAGCCCATTCTTGATCTTGTTTCAGTACAGTTAGCTGCTCTTCCGTTTTAAGGTCATCAGTAGTACTCTGCATTTGCTCGTCGAAAGCTGCTAGGGATTTCTTGAGAAATAAATCTACGTTTCGATGCAGTCCTTGCTGAGAAGCAAAACAAGTTTTGACTATTTCCGTCAACAAAAACTTGAATAAAGCAGCAGACCGTGGTTCTTGTACTGAAATATCAGTCAGTACCAGCATTTTCACCAAAATCTTGAATCGAGCAGACACGACTTCAGGCTGAACAGAGTCGTTGGTAACCGTTGACAAAATATGCTCCAACGCCAAAATATCCATGCAGATGTTGATTCCAATCCGATTTTGGTGCGCACACCGGCGCTGTTTTTGCTGCTTTTGAGAAACATCATTACCCTTGACCAACTGCAAGGGCTCATTTGCTTCGGTATGACTCAAGAGATGGAGCACATACTTAGTGCACACCACCAAATCAATTGCATTCTCACTTTCAATATCTTCTTTCTCCATTGATCTATGCAAGAGATAACTGACGGCTTCTTCAAGCAATGTACAATTGAACGTGGATGTAGCCACATATGTTGGGAAGAACACACTCAGTATCTGAAGTGATCGTGATTGGTACCCATGTTCACTTGAGGATTGAATGCGCAGAAGCTTCGGGCTGAAGTAGGTTTCGAGTAAAATCGCCAATACTGCAGTATTCTTTATGCGGTTCATCAAGAATAGTTTACCAAATCCTTCCACAATGATACTTTGCATATCAAGATCATCAGTTGTGACTAACAGTTCAGCAAGTCCCATGAAAATTTCACCCATATCCAATTTTTCAAGGACTGGCATCACCTTCTCTGCTCCAGCATCTTCATTTTCGTCTGACTCAGGTTTCTTTAATGCCTGAACGACTTGAGGTTGCAAGTTGGCGAAACTGAAAGTCATATCGAATATTGCCCCAATGCAATTCAGTTTCACTTCTCGCTCTTCTTCAGCATTGTTCAATGCTCGCCAAAATACAATCATATGGCGCTCTGCAACTTTTCTATCAAACAAACAAAACAATCCGAGACACTCCATTCCAGATTCCCGGAGAGCAGGTACATCGCATTCAATCGCAGGAAGGATGTAGCGACTCATTCCTGCAACTGTTGGATTGCTGAGAGTGGATGCCGTCAATTTGAGTAACTGGGCAACAATCTCAAGACATCGTAGCCAATGAAGTACTTGAGGATCCTGCAGCACCTTCTCCAGTTCCAGCATTTCATTTTGGACTTGATTGTATTCTGGGGAGTCGAGGTCCAAGCTATCCAATTGTTTTTCGAGCTGTTCGAATCGATTTGTGGCTTCGGTCAGTTCTTCTTCGCTCATGTTATGATGTTGGTCTGGTTGGGAGTTTTCATCTTCTAGAGGGTCATAGACGTCAGAGATGATCTCGGCAATCACTTGAATAAACTCTTGTTCGGAGCTACTAGCATAGATACAGGCAACCAACTCCATGATCCCTGCAATCAAATTGCTATCCGTGTCAAGATTTCGGAGCATGGTCTCTACAAAGTGAAAAATTAGGGTTTAATTAATTCTCTTTCAGCGATTAGGAAGTTAGATGATCACTTACGTAAACGATCAAGAAGGTTCCGTCGACCAAATTCATCCTGAAAATCCAGCAATTGACCAAGAGCGAGTAACTGCTGGGCAATAAACAGCATTTCAGGTCCTGCCTTGCACATCGCAACTAATAACGTGGAGAAATCGGTAACGTTGGGCAGTAAAACTGCCAGCTTTTCAGGATCATGGTCAATTTTTTGATAGTAATGGCATTGCTCCTTCCAAAAGAAGATACTTTCCGCGTCGATGGCTTCCTGATTTGCAGCAAGTATTTCCAATGCATTGTGAGCGACCGATTCTTGCTTTAGAGTCGGTTGTTCCGCGAGATGTTTCAGCACCAATTTGGCCACTCTGCTGCCTAGTTCTTGCGATTGTTCAATATCTAGGGTTTTGAGAAGCGCCACTGGAGAACCGTCGCAGGCTGGAAGCCATTTCTTGAGAATCATTTGTTCACAGGCAATTCGTACCTTTTCGGATCGATCCTGCAATCCCTGGTCTAATAAATGAGCTCGATCATTAATTGGGATTTCTTGGAGGCTATGTTGTCCACCAAACACTTCAAATGCAGTCACTCGGACTTCAGGACTGACGTCACGAATACGCAGAAGTAGATCTTTAGATGTAGTGGAGGTCACTGCGAGACTCTGAAGAGCTGCCTGCCGTACCTCTCTGTATATAGAAAATTACGTGAGAAAAGTTGCCATGCCATGAATAAGGTAAAGCGACGTACTTCGATGGGTCCGAGTTCAACAGTCGTAGTAGCTCCTGCGTAACGATGTCTTTTTCAGCTTCATTTGGTTCCTGAAGCTTCTTAAGCGCTAAAACAGTGTGGATTCGAACCGTTACCACTTTGTCAATTGCTCGCGGTAGAAGCCCATCTCGCACTTGCGTAAAAACCTCCTCCCTGAAAATTAGAATGAAGACAAAATAAGATGTTAGTATTCTAGACGAGGTTGCTTGATCACGAATCGATTCGTTGGCATACTCGATATAATCCAGCTTATTCAGCATGAGCTGCAGCATTTGGCAGGCGCGAATACGGATGCTTTTGTCATCAGTCTTGCTAGCACTCACAAGGCGCACTAGTAATATCTGGCGCAACTCGCGCGTTTTGTTTGCCTGGCGCTCCTTCGTATGGAGAAAGTCGCCCAGGAACGACGCCATGGCCACCACTACGATGTCCTTCAGCTTGGCAGTAACAAGGACGCGTCCAATTGCAAGCCACAACTCCTCTATGAACAATTGACGCTTGGTCTTATCACGAGTAACGTCTGTCCAGACTTTGGTCAGACGTCGCACCGTGGCCTGATTAGTGATGTGCGCCTTTGACTGGTACGCTGTCGCCTCGAGTGCCTCCGACTGTACATCTTGAAGTACTTGTCGCAGCGTGGAAATCCACGCTGGGGAAGCGGCCGTGGTATCAACATCAACGCCAACAGGTTTCGGTGCGGGGGCGACCGTCTTCTTCTTCTTCGCCATGATGCGTCTGGTTTTGAATCACAAAAGGGAAACTTTGCGCGCGAGAGCGGACTGTATTTTTATTTAAACACAATACTTTTGTAGAATACATATTTTTGAATATTTATAAGATACTTATACAAGTCAATGAAAGATGACCATCACTCCTGTTCAAGCAACTTAAATACCCCGGGGGTACTATTCGGGTTTCTGTTCTCTCCCATTCTCTTGTTGTTGAACGCCAGTATCTTCTTTTTTTCTGTTATCAGCCAGAAACAGGAGCAGTGGCGAAAATGGGCGGCGGCTTCGGCTTCGGTATGCTGCTAGACGTGCAGATGCTGGGCTTCTACCAAGCACAGCACCACGGCTCCAATAAGCACTTCTTGGCCTACGTTCTGCAGGTCTCCACAGCCAACTCCCAGTTTCTCATCTACCGGTAATATCTCCTCTAAATCATATCTTTAACAGCTGTACGTAACGTTGACTTAATTTTGTTGTCTTGTGCTTCACAGGCGATATTCACAGATCGCTAACCTTGCTGCGAAGATTCACTTCCATCCCTCCGTGGGGCTTCCACCAAAGTATGCATTGCAAGTGTTTCCACTTACGGAGATGCAGGTGCAGCAGCGATTTGAGGGTTTACGCGCGTTCATCCACGACGTATTTGCCCAGTTATGTCGTCAGCACGAGGAAGGAATGCACCATGATGTGACATCTTCCGCAGGACTTGATATGCAGATTTTCTATGACTTCATCTCTCATCACCGTAATCGCCCTCCGCAACCTGTACATACACTTCCGGAATGGGCCACGCCGACCATCGATCACCATCATGGAACAATGCAATCGGGCTCTTCCTATTTCCCATATTCTCCTGGGAGTGAAGCGATAAGTCGTCAGGGTAGTAGAACTAGCATGTGGCATGATGCAGACAGTGTTACCGATAGTGAAGATGTCGGTGAAGGCTTGATTGCTGGAGAGAAACTCTTCCCAGAAGAAGACGATCGATCAAGTCATTTTCGGAATGAGATCCTTCAAGCTGAAGGAAAAGTAAACGCATTATGGAATTGCGTGAGAGCATACATGCAAGCCACTAAGGCGTGGTGGAGTGCTGCAGATGCTGTCATGGATGAGTACAAACGCATCGGCGACATGTCGCTATTTAAACATCAAGATGTGCATCTCGGTTCTCCGTCCAGTTCATCGTCTCCTCTTTCATCTCCGCAAGATATGGCTAGCAGTGTGCACCCCTTCCGTCTCGCCACAGCTCACAACCAAATGGTTGATGCGTTGCAAGCTGATTTTGAGAAGCTATGTGAAGAGCGTATTCTCAAACCTCTAGAAGCATTAACACAAGATGTTCTCCCCGAGGTAAAGCACTCGTACTGGACTCGGTTTGCAAATCTGCCTTCAGATACTGGAGATGGTGACCAGCCATGGCAAGCAGAGAACATTAACATACGCCGTCTGATGCGTGAACGCGAAACGCTGCACAAAAAAATCCGGAAGGACGTCCAGGAGAGTATGACGACGCTAGTGAAACTTCAAAACGAGGTTTTGGAAAAAATGCGAGCGAACCTGAATCCGTTTGAGACCCCCCGGGATAGTACAGAGCGATCAGATAAGAAAGATCATCGAGATAATTCAGAAGACGTGGAGAGTTCACATCCAGGAAGAGATGAAGAAACGTGTGAAGAGAATGAAGATCAAATACTGCAAAACGACACCACTCAAGAAGTGGCTACTACTTTCGAAGAGTGCAACAGCAACATCAGCATCTTCGATAATAACACAAATACAGGCAACATTGTGAACGAGGCTATGACGAGCATAATAGAGGTTGTACATGAAGAGCAGATACAACTTCAAGAAGAAGAGGAGGAGGTTTCCCGTGTGTGGATATGGGGTCGCCCACCAACTACGGAAAGTGGTACACCGTTGATTCTTCGTCCGAAACGAGTGACACTTTTGAATGGTCAATCAATTGTGCAGGTCGCTTGTGGTGGAGAGCATGTGCTGTATTTAACTGATACTGGGGATGTTTACAGCTACGGTGACGATGAAGAGAAAAAGAAACCGCTAAGTCGTACTGCGAGCAGTAATAACTTCCTTGCACCTCGGCTTGTCGAAGAGTTTGCACTCGAAAAGGCATTGCATCGCACCAAGATCATCAAAGTCTCATGTGGTGCCCAGCATTCGCTTGGGATCACAGACGCTGGAGAGCTTTATACTTGGGGAAGTGGAGAGGATGGGCGGTTAGGTCACGGTGATACACGAGATCGAAGTGTTCCAAGAAAAGTCGTGAGTCTGTTGCGTGATCGTGTTATTCATGCCAGTTGTGGAGGAGCACATACTGCTGTTTTAACTGACAAGCATGCAATATTTACGTTTGGACGTGGCCGAAATGGACGACTCGGACTAGGCGACAACAAGTGGAGAGATACACCTGAAGAAATTACGAGCTTCCCCATTGGGACAACTGTTGTGTATGTTGCATGCGGATGGAACTTCACAGTTGCTCTGACGCGAGACGGGAGTGTATTCTCCTGGGGTAAACAGGGTGAGGGACAGTGTGGCCTTGGTTATTTGGACAAAGACCAGTTGGTTCCGCGGAAAGTCGAGAAGCTAATGGGTTCCCATGTTGTTGATATCGCATGCGGCTATACTCATACATTGGCACTTACTATGAAAGGTGAAGTATTCACGTGGGGGCTGGGCGAATATGGTCAACTAGGGCGAGGTATTGTTTACCAACCCGTGCCAGAACGTGTTGACTTCTCGTCCATCCTCTGTGCTCCAGATAGAATCGGTCGTGTGTATTGTGGTGCGTTCCATTCCATTGTGACGACGGAGATGCGAGTCATGTTTGCATGGGGATTGAATATTTATGGTGCTTGTGGACTCGGTCATACTGCAAACAAAGACAGCCCTGCCAGAATTGACTGTTTTTTGCCAAAGAAGGATCTCATCGTCGCATGTGGTCACAAGTACACTGTGGCGTTAGAAGTTGATCCAGCAATCTTACGTTCATCAGCGTCCCATGTAAATAATAGTTTGACAATGACAATGACAACGACAACATCGATACAAATCGATACCAACGGTCACGCGGAGTTGCCAGCTGCACTGAATATTGCAATCAATTCAACTCCAGCTGCGGAATGGTCAACGACGCCGACGAATCGAGAAGGGAGGAGAAGCGGAGATAGCACACCCAACATTTCCTATCATACTGATCCGGAAGCTCGCCAAACCATTCACGAAAAAGAGGAAGAGTTGCGACGAGCGAAGAAGCTTTGGCGAACTAGAATCCTTAGAGACTGGGAGGAGAGTAAAGATACACCGCTTGCACATACTATGTGGCGTCAAGGAATTCCTCCATCTATCCGTGCACGTGTATGGCCGTTGGCGATAGGGAACAAGCTCAAAATCACCCCAGAAATGTACAAAATATATCGGAAACGAGCCATCGCTGCGAAAAAAGAACGAGCTGCAGGTGTGGGTATCAATGCCATTGGTCGGGAGCATACTCTAGCACTGATTGACACAGACTTGCCGCGAACGTTTCCGTCATTAAAACTTTTTGATTCCAGTGGGCCATACTACGAATATCTGCTGGAAGTTTTGGAAACTTACGCATGCTACCGTCCTGATTTGGGCTATATCCAAGGCATGTCATATTTGGCTGCGATGTTGTGCCTGCACATGCCACAAGATCGGTATTTGAGCTTCCAGTGTCTAGCGAATCTCATGGTCCATGAGCACTTATTTACTTTTTACCTGCTGGATGCCGAGCTTTCTGGAGTGTATTATATGCTATTCGAGGAATTTCTCAGTGCGCGTTTGCCAGAGCTACATCGTCATATGACCTCGATTGGCATCTCCTGCTCGATGTATCTCATGAATTGGCTGCAGACGCTGTTCCTACAAGTGCTGCCGCTAGAACTAGCCACTCGAGTGTTTGACAATTTCTTACTAGATGGCACAGTCTTTCTATTTCGAACTGCCATTGCCATTCACGAACTGTTGCAGGCAGATCTACTGCGAGCTGACATCGACGAAGCGATGCCGATGATCCAGAAGAATGTTTTGTATGAGGACTTATGGTACGCCCGCGTGTCCGAAGAGGAGCTCTTTCGCACCATCTCAACTGTTGTTGTCCCTAGTCACATCTACTCAGCGTTGGACCGCGTGGTTAATGATGTTTTCTTTTACGAAAAGCGCGGTAATGTGGTTGGTGGATGTGAAAAAATGATGGCGTTAGCAAGCGGTGGACAAAGTATTGGCATTGGAAGAGTCAAGCACGAACGCAGGCGCATGTACTCCATCAGTGACACTCTCAATGGCGTCTTAGGAGGGTTCTAATGAAAAGGTGGAAACATAAGATACACGCTAACAACATGTGGTTTTTAGAGAATAAAATGTCAATACTAGCCATATATTTGAGTGATAGTGTACAATTGGAACGAATAGCATTACCGGCGGTGCTTAGTTTGTACTTTGCTGGATTTTAGATCTGAAATCCAGCAAGACTGGGTTGTTTGCATGTGCAACCCAATCCACACAAAACCATGAAAACCAGGGAATGCTCGTTTTAATATCCAGTAGCGACAGATAAATGGTAACCGACACACAATTTGTCTCTCAGAGTCAGATTTTCGCCCAGTTTACGAACACCAGGCTAGGGAGAGCGGGGGCGATTTATATAATGATCAACTTGAAGAAATGTTCATGTCGATCGTCAGTGAGAATAATTTTCTCATGCACTCCTTCTCCCTATGGTTCCTTTTGAGAACGCTGTCCATCCTCGTGGCCATAATTGATCGCCATCGTTGTGGTCCTGTTAAATGAGCACCACAGACTTAACAAATATAGCGTGGAGCAAGTAGAGGCATGTTCGATGTCAATTGGCGAGCTGCACATGTCAACCAACAGCGCGCAATCTTTACATTGAATCTTTGTTTCATCAGAGAGGAAAATTGCTTTTGTAAACATCTAACAACGCGACCGGTGACAAAGAAGCTAGAAGGTCAATCAGGGATGACTGTGGAAGGGATCCACTTACAGTATGTAAGAGCAGATGTCGTGTGGAGCTATGAAGGACCAGAAAGAAGCAACAGCCTATTCGTTCGCTTGTTTTTGAAACCGCTTCATTCATCTGTCAAGAGAAATCAGAATCTCTCCATGACGGATAGACGTGTCGTTACAAGAGTACTGGAAGCATCACCCTTAGACATAAAAAGATCGATTGGGTCAGATGGAGCGTGTACATTTGTGGATCTCATCAGCCCCGTCCAGTGTGATATGAAGTGTCAATCCGAACGAAACGAGCATAGAGAACGCGTACCACTTTCTATCTCTCCGTCTACTCTCTATCGTACTATTACTTATTTCCAGCCAAATTGTTAGATAGATTCTTGATGCACAGAGGAGGATGCGCTTCTTTTTCAGAAATCGAACCCATTAACATGCTGCTCTTCTCTTCTCTTCGTTTTGCAGTGCACCTGCTGTCGACAGCTGTCTGTGACTGACTTCCTAACGGATGCGACCTACAAATGTCCGGTTTACCAGTTGATCAACGCGCGCTACAAGTGAATAAATTGTGCATATTGGTGTTGATTAGAACCCAAAGTACTTCGCATATTCGTTGTTTACAAGTACTTGCAGTATTAAAGGGGGCATGTTTTTACACTTGCCAAGTGGACTGAGGATGTTACAACTCGTGGAGTCGTACGTTTTTGTTCCTGATATCTGGAAATTTGCTGGTGAGAAGAGTGGACTTGAGTTATGTAAACATTTGATATTACTATTTGATACAAAATTTCTAGAAATTTAAAAGCCATACAATGTCCCAATTCAGTGCTAATTGCCATCAAATGTGGTGCTCGAATGGATCTTTTTTCTAATTTCATCGGTCCAGAAAGCTGAAATCGAGAAAGATGAGCAAAGGAAGCCACCTAAGGAATCCAGGGGTTACTGGACACCCTATTTCTGTTCTAAAATTCAGGTCTTAACATGTGAAGCGGTACCCTACGTCAGAGGCCACGAGCCCACATGTCAAAGAGTTTACCTGTCACACCTGTATTACTTAGTTCTCCGTATATCATTCAGAGTTGTTGATGTCCTTTCCTCCTTTTACAGCCCCTCTCCATATCACAGGAGCTCCCTCCCAGCTGAATGCTTCTCTCTGACCCTGGGCGTCATCTTTAACGCTTGAGGGTGTCAATTGTGATGGTAGCTGTGTCACTCCTGCAAGCAGCTGCTCCTTCGCGCCGAAACGCTCTTTCTGGGTTATAGACAGTGAATACGACCATTCTCCCGAGTCTCAGTTTTCAAAAGGGAGTCGAGTGCACACTCCATTATTGAGTCAGCCACTTACATGGGGATCCAGAGTACCAATCTGTACGAAGAGGCCCGCCTGCGACTTCCTCTTACCCACCATCACATGCAGAATAGCCCAACCGCTGCTACGACCTCGGCGAAGACCGATCAAGCTTATCTTGCGACCCATTTCACGTCATCAGACTCGTCATCAGCATCCTTGTATTACAACGAAGTGGCAGGTAGCCCCAATTGCGCGGCAATGCTGTTCTATCCGCCGGTAGCCGTGGACAATATGATTAGGCATAGTGGTATACCCCGGCACCATGGCGATGTTAGCGGAAGAGTTAGCGTCGCCTCGAATGCTGCAGCTACGGTAGTCTATAGTGGCCCCATCACAAGCCAGGATTTGACCAGTCCACCCCACCATACTTCATATCTGTGGCCCCTCACGTATCATTATCCCGCGCATCACCCTCACCACACTCCACCCCCTCCTCCCCAGAATAATTCGTATGTCTACATTGGCACCCAGCACACGGTCGCGCCGTCGACGGTGGGATTTGGGAGCACCGTCACCATAGAAGACGCCAAGTTGCTACAAGAAATGCTCTTAGATATGCCTGTCCAGAGTCTCAACTCTCGAATTCCAGATCCCATTACTACTAAATTGGATAAGCCAGAAACAGAAGCCATCCTGGCGTCACGTGCCACCAAGAAACGCCATCGTCAGTCAGCCCAAGAACAGACTGTGCTTCCTCGCCACTCCCTACTACCTGACGAGGTTTGTACCGACGACTTGCCCCTCCCGATAGCTTTGTCGCCAAAGAAAAAGCGCCTACCGACGTCACGTATGTGTCGAGCACCTGGCTGCACCAAAGGTATTCGCTCCCGCGGACTGTGTAAAGCCCATGGTGGCGGACGCCGCTGCACAACACCCGGTTGTGAGATCAGTGACCAAGGCGGTGGTCACTGCATTGCACATGGCGGCGGCCGGCGGTGCAGTGTGAGTGGCTGCCACAAGTCCGCACAGTCCAAAGGACGATGTAAGGTCCACGGTGGTGCAAGGCGGTGTCGACTGCCAGACTGTCAGAAAAATGGGCAGATCAAGGGGCTCTGTCGATTGCACTACACGCTCACACTCGCGGAGAAAGGGATGGTGGTGTGATAACTGTCGTTGTCATGGTATAGTACTTGCAGAAAAATAAAATCAAGTGATTTTAGTAGCGTAGGTTTCGAGCAGGACAGAAGCGAGTTGTCTAATTTGGAACTCCATATTGAGGTGTAAGTGATCATATAAATAGCCTAATCAGATCAGTCACTAAACGAAATGGAGTAGAAGACAAGTAGAACGTGTTGGAGCTAACTAAACAACGACGTAAGCAGAAACAAGTTTTCTGACTGGGAAAATGCCGAGGGCTACAGCTTGGAATGTGTGCAATCGAGTACTGGAAGAAAAATGGCAGGAATCTCAGCTGTTATCGCACAGAGCACGGTTGGACGCCATTCAGGCGACACCATCACAGGTATTCGACTTATTACTTGTTTTTGCTGTTTGTGTCTGCGCGTTGTGGTAGTAATTACATACATCCGCCCACAAAGACAACTTATTTTGATGTATGTAGAGAATAGCTCCAAACTACTCTGCTACCCAGTCTGTTCCAATCAAAAATGGTTCCCGCATTCTCGCTAAGTCTAAGTCTCCAGCGTCAAAATCAAGGCAAAGACAGATTGATCGAGACAACCTCCTGTTAATTAAGAAGCTTATCGCCATGGACGACGTCAAGCCTCGACGCAGCAGTGTACCAACATTAAGCGGGACGTATACGAGACAAGTCCGATCACATAGTGCACTCCCGCGCAGCAATCTTGTCATCCCCATTGCCGAACCTCTTGAACATATACCCACTTCTGCCTGTAGCAACGCCCATAATTGCCTCACTCTTTTGCCTGACGTCCCTCCGCCCACCTCACACGCCCTGTACACCCATCAATCGGCCACAATGAGAAACAATTTTGCTGATACAAATGCACCCTTCGTCGCCAGAGCGGCAACGGCTACCAACATCCGACAGCGCACGCACCGCAAGATCATGGACGAGAACAAGAAAATTTTACAGCGGATTCTCAGTGCACGCACGACAGTCAGTCGCCAACAATGGAGCAAACACGAACAAAAGCATTTTAAACTGCGCAGTCACATGTCCAGATACCATCCTCCATCGACGAGCAAGCTACAGCAGCGTCAGACTCACGATTCGACCACTTGCAAGCGACGCAATAGTAGTCAGGAGGGCTTATTCTTCTCGGAGATGCATGATCTATCGCAATGTGTTAATGATAACAACGATGCTTGCTCGGCTATCCGTGTGGAAGAAACAAGTCATTTGACGCGACCGCAATCTGCGTCTATGCCATCAGCAAAAGGGAAGATGTCATGCCCACTTCCATTATCGTCCCGAACATCTAACCCCGAATCCATAGCTTCACGGATGCGCAACATAAAAATCACAATGGACTAACAGTGACTGATACAATTTTCACTAGATCAACACTAGAAAGACGCTTGCGCTCGTCTTTACTCGTCACGTGAAAATGTATTGATCGACTCTTTATTTTTTCTTGTAATGCGTACGTACCTCACATATTCTTGTCACTCAAATCTACAACTCCACACCTCCTTCCCAATCGTATGGGTCCATGCGCTGGAACGTTAAGCGCATGGGTGTCCGCGTCCGTAGCTCAGTGAAGAACTTGGTCAACGCATGGCCCGTGTCGAGTCTCGATGTTAATCCAACGTCTAACCCCAATTCTGATACCTTCTTATCTCCAATCTTAATTAGCACGTCCCCCGCTCGAACGTTGCGGAAGCTCTTACATGTACTACGATCCGTATTCAGAAGCATGCGGAGGAACATTGGTGCATTTCGTTTAACGGTGCCATCAATTTCATCATCGTCGTCGTCTTCCTCCGCGTACACGCGCTGGAATGAGAAACCAAACTCGCCCGTTTTCCATTCAATCTCGTAGAACGACTCTTCATCCAATATGAATGTGTTGGGACCATTTGATAGGCCCGACAGAACTGCAATTGACGGCGGCAGTTGCCGCTTCAGATCTAAAGGCTCTTTAGCGCGTGAGCGACGAATATATCCAGCACCAAGCGTCTGAGGGGCTTGAGGAAGTTGAGCGCCCGATTTTGGACGGCTCACGGAGGGACGACCACCTCCAATCGTAGCTGGAACAGCATCATGTGCATGTCGAGCAAGCACAGGTGACGTCAGTGGAGCAGAGGGAGACGACAATATTGACGACCTCGATGGCATTGCTGCTGGTGGCGAGGGTGGTTTTGCAGGAGATCTGGTAGGTGAGATCTCAACAGAGAGTGGCGGTGGCGCTCGTACAGGAGATCGACTACGTGCGCGTGATGTCTTCGGAGGATACCGGGTCGGTGAGGATGGCACTGGTGGCGGTAATGGGGCCCTTGGTGGTGATCGACTCAGCGATAGAGAAACTTTCAAAGGAGACGGAACTGATTCAGATGTTGAGCCATTTACTGCAGGCGATGAGGCATGACGGTCTGACGACCCCATTATCTGTGGAGAAGAAGCGTCTGTCACATCCTCTAATGACGCTATCAAGTCCGAACGTGAAGGATACACACTCTTTTCATCTGATACTTTCGTTTGTTCTTCCGACACAGGATCCACTGTTTCGTGAAGCTCCCCTTTTGGGAAGAAGATCGCCTCGATCAAGTGTTGTTGTGATGGAACAGCGGCGCTAACTTCCACTTCTGATGCTCCAGCATTTTCGTCGTTAACTTCCGGAGTGTCCACATTCGATGTTGACACTGGAATAGGAGAGAGCATTTCGTAAATATCTTCTTCAACTTCGGATTCCCAGACGTTATCATTCGGAGCATCACGTTTTTCAGATGCAGCAGTTACAATCGGCTCAGGTTCAGCAGGTAGTGCATATTCTTCCGGAGCAGAACGTCTGCGCGGCATGGGAGCAGCATCAAATGCAGCCACTTCGATCTCAGATTTCGGTGGCATCTGCTCTGGAGCAGACCCTCTACGTCGGATTGTCACTTCTTCAAACGCAGACACCTGAATCTCCGATTTTGGAGGAACGACTGACGCTGCTGTTCCTTCCTCAGCAACTGACCCTCGTCGACGTGCAGGTGTCTCAGCAAAAGCTGACACCTTAATCTCTGACTTTGGTAGCGGAGCAGCGAGCGAACTCTTTCGTGGACGCTCTCCAGCTGGTGATGTGGGCATCACCAGCCCCGCGTCTTCGTATGCGGACACCTTTATCGCAGAGCTTGGCGGGTTAAGTGTAGCAGGATTTTTCCGCTGCTGGCGCCTCACAGGTGAACCATCTCGTCTGGTAAATTCTCTCTCTTGCGCCGAAGCTTCGTGATGATGCGACTCCTTTTCACGATGCTTTCTGGTTGCTCGTTCTGGTTCGCGTTCAGGTTCTTTAACTTTGTCTGTCCCCGTCGCATCCTTGGCTCCGTCGTCGGAAGTGCTTTTCCTGTGCTCTTCGTCATGGAAGCGAACGCGTGAGCTGGGTGGAGGAGCAAATGCTGACCGCATTGCCGAAGGAGGAGCTCCATTAGCAGTTGTTGATTCGTTTTTTTCCCGTCGGTGATGAAGCTCCTGCTGCTGTCTTTCTCTTTGCTCGTGGCGATAACGACGCTGTTCTGGTGTTTCTTCGTGATGATGGTGATGATGTGAATGATACGCCGCTTCTTTTCCTCTGGTAGACGATTGCGGGTGTTTGCTCATCGGTGGCTTCGTCGACTGCGGACCCATCGTACGTGAACTTGAGTAGACGAGGAAGGGTGAAGACATGGGCGGTGGTCCGCCGTTTAGATAGTCCTGCTCCTGTGCTAGATTACGCGATGTACTCTGGTACTGATAACGAGGGTCGTGGCGTCGATGGCGAGACGACTGGTACTGTGTCTGCTGCGTCGATGGCGGCGGCACGCCCTGCCGCATGGGTTTACTCGCAGTGGATGGCGGCGGACGTCTGCTGCTCGTTCCAGAGGCTCCATATTTGCGCTCATCGGCGTAGGGATCTCTAGACAAAGGTGGATACCCGCTTGTCGTAGCAGTGGATGAAGGTGCGCCACGTCTTGAGACTGTTGATGGTATATCTTCTATGTAGACGCTGCGGATCGCCGGTTTGGACGAATAGTCAGTAGGGAAATAGCGACTACTCGGCGGCATTCCGGACGAGCGACCCGTACTGGGCGCACGATCCAGTCTCATCGCGGCACGCTCCAATTTTGAGCGGATTTGCTCCATCATTGCGCGCTCGGCCGTGAGCGGCGGCGCATTCTGGCTTGAGTACATGATGACGATGGCGGGTATGCCAGTGCTGTGTTGTGTGTGGTGGGTGACTTATGGCAGTTGCGAAGAGGAACAAACCGATGCTGCTGCAGGTGGGTTCTCTTGCTTCTTTCTCTTCTCCTTTTCTCTGCGTTGCTGATGTTCTTCTTCTCCAAAGGGTTTCTTCTGTCTCGTTGGCAAGAGACTCTCTGCCGCATTCGTTATGTCATTCATTCTGTCATACCAGTGTTGTTTCCGTTCTTTATATATTGAAGTCTGTATGATCTTGCAAACAGCCGGATCAAAACACGATATATTGAGCATTAATGATAGAGACAACACTGTGCTGGTTCATACCAACTTCTGATTTTTCTATATTCAATCAACCCTCTTTTAATATTTTATGGTTTTAGAGGGTTTTAGGTGCAAACCCTGCTCTTGATACTAACGTGCGACATTCGAGTCACCTCCTAACTGCATGAATAAGGTAAGGAAATTAGCCATCTGTTTCTACCAAAGGACGTTTGTTCATCGATTGATTGTCGATTAACTGTCGGTTGCCTTTCTTAGTTTTCGTTTCATCTGCGACCCCTCAAATGAATTGAACAAGATCCATGAAATGCATGCAGTATCTTGCTTACATCTGTCTACACGATGCGTATTAGTAGTTTGCTGATAAGTTATATATGCACAAGCAGAGGAAAAAAACACCGATATTCCTTTCCTCAGTACTCAAATGCCCACGGATGTTTCTCCAGATAATCTTGAATGGCGGCGCGTAGGGACGTATTAGGACGCAACATGTCGAGCGTCAACTTCTTCCGTGTGAGCGGATCAATCGGACCATTCTTGCGGAGATGTTCTTCTATGTAATTCCGCTCGTATCTGCATCCATTACCAATAGCAACAGACGACACAATGTACAATTCGTTATCAAATGTTCGAGAATAAATGGAGAGTATGTAGACAACTCACGAGACTCCATTGGGTGTCGTGACTGGGTCATCCATGATTTCCATGCTCACAGGACACATGAAATACTCCGGAATCTCTCCAGGATGCATCTCCTTTTCAAATTTCGCCGTCACGTGCTCCATGTAGGCTATCAGCGAATCCAACTGCTCCATGGATGCTGTCTCGTAACCACTGTCTTTGGCCTTGGAGGCAAATAATTCTGCCAATTGCAATTTCATTTGGTCGTGCTGTCGAATTTGCTTTAGTTGTTGATGTTGCCACTGAGCTTTTTTCACGCGCCTTAATTCTAGTCCGATATCTCGTTGAAAGCCCTGGGTCTTTTTCGTTTTCTCAGCACTGATCAGCGCTGTTTGCAACGAAAGGATGGCATCCTCAAATAGCTCCAGATGCATTTGGCTCACTCCGAGCAAATAACTAGCTTTTGCATTCAATGAGTCGTATTTAAGCGCCAGCGTACAATCATCCCGACAGAGTGGCCATCGTTCCAGCTGTATCGACATGAAGATAGAAAAGGTTGAAATATAATTTATGATTACCATGTCTTGCTCTGTACGTTCCATGAACACTGTACCTTCGAGTTACAAAGTGCACGATTGGAATAGTACGTTGACTGGTTTGGATTGAGCACCTACAAAATACAATACCGATGAGTTTAAGTGCAAACATGTTAGTGGGATGTGCAGATAGCAACCAGTTTTTTCTCGCTGTTGGCCCACAATAACGTACAATGGCTTCAGTGTACATGTCAATGGCAGCATGAAACTTTCCTTTCTGGAAGCATTGGTTTCCCTTGAGCTTGAGCGCCTCCGCTTGCTCCGCCATACTGTTCTCTCTCGTTCCTGTTTCTCAATCTGCTGCACTTGCACTCTTCTTGGCTCTGGTGGAAAACTTAGCTTCATCCCT
Source organism: Pilasporangium apinafurcum (assembly GCA_001600495.1). NCBI lineage: Eukaryota > Oomycota > Peronosporomycetes > Pythiales > Pythiaceae > Pilasporangium > Pilasporangium apinafurcum. Next base: position 227,752 of record BCKE01000061.1, read on the forward strand.
AAATGATTGCGTAAGCATTCTATTATTTAAACAATCAGATCGACGTTTTCAGCCAATCATTACTCATATTACGATGCTCAGTTACTTTTATTACAAAAATAAAACAATGACAGTAATCTGAAAATGCAACGTAACGTTTCTGGGTATCTGGATACATTGATTGGACAAAAATGATATTAAAGGTTTTTGATTGGTTAAAAAGAAATGACTAGAAAGGACGTTGATAGGCGGAGATGGCGACTTGATTGTAAAAAGGTAACCCTTTCACTGGCTTATGCTATTGTGCGGTGAGGAAGAGCAATTGATTGGCGACGGACGTCATCAATCAAAAAGAAAGGAAAGAGAGAAATCGAAAAAGACTTACTCTTTTGGAGGAAAATTAGGAACTGAATTATTGTTTTAATAAAGCTACCTACAAACTGAACTGAATGACTGATGCTCGAGTGTCCAATTCGAACATAGCCAACTATACAAAATCCTATATGTAAGGATTGTTTCTCTTTGATAACATGGGAATAGTATTGTTTACTATTTCTTCCATGTCTTGTAAAACATGATTTATTTACGGACTAACCGTAAACAATGAACAACTGCACCTAGCAGAAGTTCGCATTTCTACACACAGTAAGAAATCGTACTTTATCAACCCGTTCGGGTTTATCTCGTTTTCAGACCCGCTGGGTTTGATATGTAATGGAGATCCATTACAGAGTAGTGCAGTCTAAGACAATAATCTCACTTTTCAATTTGCCTCATAACAACCAATCATCCTTACATTCTGCGGCATGTCACGAAAAGTGACGGATGTTTTTTGGTCTGAATTTTTGTCGGAACAATAGATGTACAATGAACAATCCATGACCAGTGACATTCTTAAGATTTTGGCTAGTTGTCTCAGCAAAAATAAGCACAGAAGTATCGAAAAACGAGTCATACGAGCAATTTTATGCAAGCTCATCCCATTGAGCAGGACTCATCATGTCAAGAACCCGTTTTTCCAAAGGGAAAAGCAACTTTGCTTTCTTGGCTGGTGGTATTTGTAAGGATTGAAGACTGTTTATATCTTGATGTCCCTGGTTAGAATCTCACAAGTTCATAATTTTGCATATCAAGCTACATATCTGATATTGTTATGATTTCTACATTTACAAAAGCGTAATTACTATATTTACGAAAACGTAATTACTATATTTACGAAAGCGTAATTACGAGGTAATCATTGCATRTTTATGTGTAAGGAAGAATGGTTGGTTCTTAGGCCAATAAGAAATGAATGGTTAGAAAGAAAGAGAGTAGTGCAAGCTAAAACAATAATCTCACTTTTCAAATTACCTTCAAACACTCAAGTTCCTTACAGTATTTGTCTGGAGAGCGTTCCTCGATCGATTCAGCACTTTGTCGCCATTAACGTTGAGTCAGCAATAGGGTTTATTTTGTCGCCTAAAAATGTAGCGTACCTTTTCTGGGGTACAAAAAAGCTTTGGGCTGATGGGAAAACACATATATTCCCTTCCATTATGCGAAAGAAAGCAAAAAAGCACATTAACGATGGATACGTGGAAAAATCGTCATCACAGGTCGAGAATACTCGGTTGCTTTCGCGACCCACGTCTTATTCTATTATGGCAACACTGATTGTTGGAGGTGCGAAGACAAGAAGACTTGTGCATTATATCACCAATATTTTAATGAACGATTCACTCGTCGTGATACTCCAAATTATCGCGCCAACTAATTTTAACGATGAGCTTAGACAACTCTTCCTCAATGAAATGGAAAGTATCGCCTTAATATGCCACGACGCTTCATGTAAGGATGCTTGATATGAACTTGAGTGTTTGGAGGTAAATTGGAAAGTGAGATTATTGTTTTAGCTTGCACTACTCTCTTTCTTTCTAACCATTCATTTTCTAATGGTCTAAGAACCAACCATTCTTCCTTACACATAAACATGCAATGATTACCTCGTAATTACGCTTTCGTAAATACAGTAATTACGTTTTTGTAAATACAGTAATTACGTTTTCGTAAATGTAGAAATCATAACAATATCAGATATGTAGCTTGATATGCAAAATTATGAACTTGTGGGGTTTGAACCAGGGACGTCAAGATATAAAAAGTCTTCAATCCTTACACTTCACTAGACCACGCCGCGCCATTTTACGCCCTCGATCACACCTGGATGGGTCTTTAGACCATGATACACCATTTTACACCCGCTAACGTACTA
>BCKE01000062.1:0-111399 GCA_001600495.1 Pilasporangium apinafurcum
CGTCCATACGTTGACATAGAATCAGAATCAGCGCACATGCGCAAAAGAAGTCTCAAGTGTTAGGTGTAGTGTGATCCGGTGGAACGAAAAGATCCCGATATTCGTGGGTTTACATGGGATGAATCAGAATATAGAATCGAAATGTAGAGAGTGGTGTTATCGACCATTACAGCCAATGACAGTTTTGTATCTGAATGCGACAGTTTTGATCAGTCAAAAACTGCCATTTGAAACAAGGGGTCATTGTCAGTGTAGCCATTTTAGAGACAACATCACAAACAGGCGATTTTACTTGTTTATGTTTTATATACTTAATTAAGTATACTTATTTTTTTTGTGTGTCACTGTTCAATTGGAACATGCAACGAGTACGTACAGCACCAACACAGCAAGGCGCGGTTCCTCCTCCAGCGCATGTGCCACCAGAGCTGTCACGAGAAGAGCGTCAGCAGCTGCGTGTGATCAAGCATAATGCGTTCCAACGTCATCAGCAGAATGCGACGTGGGTGCGAGAGATTCTACAGTACACTTCTCCTTTGGGTAGCCACAACGCCACCCGACAGCCACCAATCGACACCATGCCCACAGGTGACATTGTACCGGTCGCTGATTCTTTGCAGGAGAAGAAAGAAGATGGACATATATCCACTGGCGCACAGGCCGATGGTCTCCGACGTCAAATTACGCAAGAAATGCAAAAAAACACAGATCTGGAGGCCAACATCACCAGTTTTCAGGACGCTGAAGCCGCCGATCGACAACGGTACGCCATACACATATCTCACATGATGCTTGCTCGTCGCTCGCCTCGGTTGCAGTCTATTTAATTGCGGGTGTTGTGGTCTGTTTCATTTTTCTGAAATCAGATTCGAGGAATTGATGGCCCAATTGCAAGGTGCCAACGATTCGGCGTCCCTGACCGTCCTTCAAGAACGCATAGCTAAAGAGAAAACCCGGTTGTCTCCCTCTACATCGCGCGAACTGGAGATCGTTAAGCTTTGAGAAAAAAATCCGGAAACATCATCGACTACAAAGAACTCGATTTGGTTAGAAGTGAGCAAGCCAAATTGAAGCCAATGGCATCGTGGTTGCTAGAACGCATTCCAGATCGCTTTTTTTAGCCAATAATAATGGATTATTACATATTTTAACCAATCAGAAAAATGTGGCCTTTAAGTGTTCTTTGGCAATGTGGTTGTCTGTTTGGTGTTTTTTCTTCATGAAGAAGGTCAACGCAAGACGTCAATCTCTACAGAGAGAAGCGCCGCAGAATTTACAACTCATTTGCCAAAAGTAGCAACTGTAAGTATGGCAGCGAAGCAACAAGGGACAGAACATAAGCTATTGGAGCCTTATCTGTATGTAAAGGGGCTTCCCGGCAAGAACGTACGTGGCAAGCTGATCAGCGCCTTCCGGGTATGGGTAGATGTCCCTACAGATGTCGTGGAAGAGATTACAACCATCATCGATGAGCTTCACAATGCCAGTCTTCTGTAGGTGTTGCTGGAGTTGTATTCTATGACTGATGGGAATCAATATGCCTGATAGAATGTGAGAATTTGGAACTGGCTTGACTTGTCTAGAATTGACGACATTGAAGATGACTCGGAACTGCGACGTGGGAAACCTGTGGCGCATCACATCTATGGTGTGCCGGCAACCATCAATTCTGCAAATTACGTGTATTTCCTGGCACTGCAGCGCTGCTATGCGCTAAAGAACGACAAGGCCATGCAAGTGTACATCCAGGAGATCCTACGGCTTCATGAGGGTCAAGGGCTTGATATTTACTGGCGTGACAACCTGCAATGCCCCACTATCGAAGAATATATTGCCATGGTGCAAAATAGTTGAGTATATGTTGTCTTGCTCGTGGTTGACTGGATGTACACGCATCCTTATCTAATGCTGTCGAATGGGTGGTTTCGATGTAGAAACTGGAGGGCTCTTTCGCCTAGCTGTCGGTCTCATGCAAGCGTTCGGTACTTCCACACAAGACTTTAAGTCTCTAATCAATGCACTTTCGGTGTATTTTCAGATCCGCGATGATTACATTAATCTGTTTGACGACGATTATATGATCAACAAGACGTATTGTGAAGACTTGAGCGAGGGTAAATTCTCATACCCATTGATTATTGGCATCAGGGAACACCCGCAGGACACACGACTGATTAATATCCTCAAGCAACGCACCAAGAGCATAGAGCTAAAGAAATGTACAGTTGACTATCTGCGCGAAACTGGAGCGTCAGAACATACACTGATGAAGCTCAATGAGCTGTACCAAGAGATTACGCAAGAAATCGAAGCGCTGGGGGGCAATGAACCACTTTCAAATATTATGGATGCATTGAATTCAACACTACAGAAAAACCAAGCGAGCAAGATGTGATGTTACGTAAAGCAAGGAAGTGTTAGCTTTCCTGTGTGGATCAAGTGTGCTATAGTGTTATGAATGTTTAGTTCTGTCCCCCACACACTTACTCTTCTACGCCCCAAACCAAATTCTGTGCGCGTGTAGTCATCTCTGTCAATGAAACACTCGTTTGTGCACTTGGATACATACGAAATTGGCAAAAGCGTGAGATGGTGGGCTTGTAAGAGTCGTTGTAGAGTACCTCCAGGCTATCGTGAAGGTGCGTGATGCAAATTGCCTCGAAAATCCCCATCAAGCAATTTTCGTTCACCCATTCAAGGCAATCTGCATCGGATTCGCATGCAATTGGGTTTGCATTGACATATTCAAAGTCACACCACCGATCATCAGCGACTTCAGACTTAAGAATGCGGACGTCGTCGACGTACATCTGACAGGATTCGAAGAAAGGTTCACCTGCCATCGCATTTGGGAACCATACACCAATAGAAAGTGTACTATTGGTCGTCGAACTTACTTCAGGAATACTCTGCTTGTATACAAGTTGCCCATTGACATAAAGATTGGCACGACCATCTGTCGCATTCCACTGCATCGTCACCTCGATGAAGTCACTCGCAACCACATTCGCGCTTGTGTAATCAAATGTAGAGGATGAAGGAGATGACAATGTGTATGGAACGCGCGATGTTGTCTTCGACTGATATAATCCGGCTTTCCATAGCGGTAGAAATGGCAGTTCTTGTCGAATAATTGCCTCTCGGTCTTCATACTTTCCCCACCAAACCTGAGTCAAGGTACCAAAGGCATCACATGGTTTTACATGCATGATAAACACACCTGCATTGAGAAGTAGAGTTGTAGATATAGCAGCACCAACTCGACGGGCAGGGCAACGCTCTAATTGATTGCACGGTAGTGGACTTACACCATCTAAACCCCATTCAAGGAATTGGTCATCTCTTTCCCGCGCTTTTAACGTTCCATCGCTCGCCAAGAAGTGACCAATTGGTTCAGATCCGTGGAATAAGTCGCCATGTGCTTCAAGCGCCAGCATAGTCTTCTTTGTATCGACATCATTCACGCAATTTACGTTAATACTGTGGACTCCACCATTCACATCATCACCTCCCCATTGGCTAGTCAGCGGCACCCATTTCGTAGAATCAAGACATTCACTGAAGTTGTCATGAAGGAGTAGAACGTGGCTGCATGACGGATACTGATACGCGTCCAAGCCTGAACAGCAGTCTTCCACTTGAACCGTGGCCTCCACTTGGTCACTGGGCTCGAGACCATCTAAGCAGCTGATGGCAATGACACTATCAGATTGCATGGATAATGCAACTGGATTCTCATATTTCGTCCCCGTCAAGCAAGTCAATGACGACGATAGCACTCCAACGTGATAGCGAATGCTGGCATTGATCGTCACAGCGGTAATGTTGACAATCTTCGTGAGTGGCTTGGTCCGACTACAAGCTGTGGTGATTACTGGTGCAACGACTCGAACGCTCAATGGTCCCCACGTCGCAACTTTACTGTCAGCACACACTTTGTCGAAACAGCAAGCAACAGCGCGAACGACATCATTTACTTTGATGCTCATGGTAATTTCTCCCTGTGTGCTGACTTCACCTACGCATGTTGGAATTGCTGCGTCTGCACCGATTGAATAGGCAACGCCAATACCACTCCTATCAGGTGCGATAATGGTTACACTTACTTGCCCCGTTATTGTTGTTGAAGGGTAGTCGTATGCAAACGCAGGTTTGCGAGGATGCACAATAAATGCGTCCGAGAGGATGACATCGCTTCGCACCAGTTGATGGCCACACGCTACCACCGCAATCTTCGCGTTTGACGTCACCAAAACGATCTTGGAAGTAGCGTTTACCAAAAGCCCATATGAGCAACTGGGGGCAAGACTCTTATCGATTCCAGTGGCTGTGGTTGATACGGGGAGAATGGAGTATCTCATAAAGTCACATAGAGTACAATCCAGCTGCACATTCCACGTATCAACACTGGAGCTCGAATTTAAAGTGCTTGAAATGGTTGGTTTACTGGCTTGGACATGGAACTGAGGTGATCGGACGGAAAAGCTACTGATGAGGAATGAATCGTCAGCCAAACAGGCAACAGCATGGATGTAGCTACTCCTAGACAGGCTTGCAATGGCTGCTTGCGCTCCGTTGGGGATTTGTGCTCTTTCACATACCGGAAAACTTTGTGTTCCATCGCCCGTAGTAAACTTCACCCAACTATTTGGTACAGTGGAAAATATCATAACATTTGTGACTCCGAGTGTTGTATTACTGGTTGATGTAAATCCAGGAGCATTCAGTCCTACTTCCAGTCGAATATCATCAAGTGCCCACTGATCGAAGAGATTTCGATAATGCCATAGCTCCTGTTCATTCCGTCCCAAGCCTCCATGACTGCTGGTCGGGTCATTTTCAGCAAAATAAATTTCCTCTCTTGTCATACCAGCTGGGAGGTCAATTGGAAAACTCGAGTGATTTTTCTGTCTCCAACGGAACTGCGCATTCGTGTGCATCGCCAGTACTGGTAGTGGAACAGAATAGTCGGTAAACACACCGTCTGTATTGTCCATCAATGGTAATGGCACTTCGTAAAGCAGCTGCCACGCACTTTCATTGAGTGGATTCTCACCTGCGGGAAGAAAGCTAAACTCGATTTCTTCACCTACGTCCACTCGCTCACATGAGATGCGATTGTCTCCGTTCGTATCATAATCTTGTCCGTCTCTGAACCCATAGATATGGTAAAAGTGCATTTTGCCGTGGAATCCCAATAGATCCAAAGATGTTGTCACCGCAAAACGATCTCCTAAGGACGTAAAATATAGTGCTCGCTCTCCATCAAAAGCGCCGCATGCACCACTTGGGTAGCCATGCATCTGTTGATTCCACAAGGAAGATGGATATTCAATCTCAAATGGCAAGTCGAAGGAATCATTCTGTAATATCACGCCATGCCACTCATCGTCCGTAACTTCGAAGGAGAGTGGTTGCGCTAGGATGTGAATCTGCTGGGAGGATAACACAGCTTCTGATTCGTCCTCGGTGTTTGCATTGTCTCCCTCTAGTTTCGCCACATAATCAATGTTCCATGTGCCGTTCACAATAGCTTTAAGAACAAACTCATGAACTTTGGTTGTGGCGTTGAAGATTGCGAAGCTTGGAGTGAATACAATGGATGGACAGACTGGTGTGACTCTTACTTGTTGTGCTGTGTCATTGGACAAATTATAGAGTCGTATCTCGAGGTGATCGAGTTGTTCGTCTATTGCTATGTACGTTGGCAGATATGGAGTATAGAAATCCACATCACTCAACGACGCCGCCACACGAGGCAAAGCAACTAGCCACCCGGCGAGTAGTATCATTGAATGAACCAACCGCATGCTGTTGCTGAAGGGATGTAATGAAGTAGCAATACTGGTTCAATAGATTCGCTTCGAGGAATCCTCGGACTGTTCATGTTCATGGGCACTAGGTACCGTCTCGTCGAATGAGACGCGCGTAATTTTAGGAACTCGATACAAAACGTGCAATCCAAAGTAAGGCTCCATCTACTTCGTAGGATGTAAGGAGCGATTAACATAGACATCGAGGCTGTTTCTTATTTAGGAAATGGGAAATCGCTCTAACGTGCTTTGCGCGAATTGCACAAGTAAATTAGCATCCTCTATCGCTTTGCTGAGCGCATTGGAAGTTTCTGTATTGGAACGCGGCTTGTTGGCGCTCTTGGATTGCAAATACTCTTGCAGCAACTGCAAATTGTCACGCACGTGTTGAACTCCATCCAGCAATGCTGAGAGCTGAATTAACGCCTCTTCACGAGCCAGGAAATTCCGTGCCACTTGTTTTTCGAGCTTCTTCATCGTCACTTGCAATTGCGTCAACTCATTCATGAGCAAGCGAAATTCATTTTCTTTCTCCATTAAGATATGTTGTTGTGCCTGGAAGAGCACCATGCATTTGATTGTTCGCGCTTTCTGTGGCAGTTCGTTCAACGTGGCGTTATCGTTAGGTGTTTTCCCTTTGATAACCAGTCGCAGAGCTGATATTGATACACCCAAGACACCACTGAGTCTCTCCTTCACATCCATAATCTGCGAATCGAGCGAGAAAATGAATTCATAAGAGATTTTCCCGCGAAACACTTGCACGATTACGGTGTCGTCGTCTAATGAATCCACGTCAATCGGTGCTATTATCACTCTGGGTTGTGTAGGTGGAACAATGGCAGAGGTTGATTCCGCTGACAATGGATTGTCGATAGATTCAACCCCAGATAGAGTCGATGACGAGGGCTTGCTGGCTGTCGACAGTAGTGCTGGTTTCTCCTTGTGATACAATTGGTTCAACAGCAGCATCACTTTGCCCCCATTCACCAAAGCAAGTGTCTTGCTCTCTTTATCCTTGAGTTCCTTGCCCCGAAAGATGAGTTTCTGGTATTTTACAGGGACACCAAAGCGCTGCTCGAGCTGTTCTTTCATTTGGGCAACACTGTTGTCCAGCGCGTGAGGATCATAGGCGACCACTGTCGTCTCCTTGCCGTACACAACCGTCATTTCCCATTGCTCTTCTTCCTGTATTGTACTCATAATTCTCTGTGCATTTGAAAGTATCAATGATATTTTTATGTTGCATCAATGTTGCGTTACTACCAATGGATCATTTGTGGCATATATCAACGACAGTTTGCTTTTTTTTGATCTTCAAGGGATGCTAACATTGTGGTAAAATGCGGAACATTTCGCTTAGATTCTTCGCACATGCGGTACACGCTGACGATCCTCTACATCATCTCCCCGCCTTTGCGAGCGATGCATTCCTCTCCTAATAGACACTTCCATTCTGTACCCTCTGTATCCATCAGCAGAAGAAAATACGTGTACAACTGGTAAGAACTGGCGTTATTTATTACGTCTCTTCGCCGAGTATCTTCGCCGTTCGTGTCGTAAATATGAAAAGATCCTATGGAGCCTGCGAGAAGAAACAGAACTGAGGTCAGAAAGATTCATCCTTTATAACACAACATCTTTTTCCGACAGTTGTGCGAAGTGATTGGATCAGATAAACTCATTCAGGAGTTTTTTTTCAACTCTCGTACTGCCTATCATCAGAGCTCCGTGGTTGCCGAGCAACAAACTGAGATGTACGCTCTGTCCGTTCCTTCATTACCGTCATCAGATGCAGAGAAGTCATTGTCGCCGTCTGCATGGGAACGTTCGCTACTGATTCGCCTCCCTATCATGCCCGTGCGCTTATTGCTGGGGTTAGTGTCTGTTCACATGCTCGTGATCTCCGCGTCGCTCGCGTATGCACACTATGTACACCAAGCCAACCAAGAAGAAGAAGAATCTCTGTGGCAAAAGGCGGATCTATTCGTGGTAACGTGGGCATCTATGTTGATGTATGGTGGTGTTTGTGGGCTCATAGCCGCAGCTTGTTGCGGTCGCTTCGCTGCGAAGCAATGCCTTGCGGCTTGGGTGTTAGTATCACTGATGCACACTTGGTATTTGGTCTTCGAAACAACAGAAGAGAGCGGGGTGGCTTTATGGGATCTTGTGATCCACATGACTGCGGATGCATTGGGTGTATGCCTGCTCATTTTATTTCTCGTAGTCTTAGTGGCGCATGAAAAGAGCGAGAAAACCGTTCAGCGGAATCAGGAACTTGAGCCGTTGGTGGTGATCATTGATGGCATTCAGCAACGAAATAGTGTTCAACACGATGTTGAAAGAAATTAATATGGATCCGGTTTATTTTCGAGTACAATATACTTTTTGATGGAATGGATCTCCATTACACTGCATACCCACTCGGATCTGCAAATGGGCTGGACCCGGATGGGTTTTACAAAGTACGATCTTCTATTGTGTGTGGAAACGTGAGCTTCTATTAGGTGCGGTTATTAGTTGCTTTACGGTTTATTCGTAACCTTTATTGTCCATTTGCATCACGCGCGGTACAGAACGCATGGGGAATAAAGGCTACACTCATCCGTTTTCGGAATCATAGCAATGAGATCGTTTATCACCTCAGTTTTTGATTTCGAGTACCAATTCATTCTCTTTCCTCGTGATGGCCTTAAGTCTCCTCTTTTTCTTCACTTGGTCGATGAATAGCCTCAAAATGTTGATTGCGGCGTTGATGTCACGATCCTACAATGTGCGATGGCATTCACTATTTTTGCAGTGTCGCACACCATAAAGACCGTCACTGACAATTTTCCCGTCAAGGACAAACCCCTTCATCTTCTTGTGACAAACACAACACAGCTTGCTCGTCTTGTACTCGTCCACATCAACAACACGACATCTAGAACCAATTTTCTTCCGTAGGGTCGTTGTGGAAACAGCAATGTTGCCTTTAGCTGAGCTTGTGAAACTTGCATCTCCATACGCGATAACGGTTCGTTTATCCCCACATGTAAGGTTCTTGACTACCTTCTCGTACGTCTGTTGTCGACGGATGTAGGTCGACCATCGTATCCTCTTCATCCTCCTTGATGAATACACGTCAAGAAGACGATCCAAATACACGAGACAAAATCTCACCCGTCTCAAATAGGAGACAAGGTTCGCAACTTTTGCCGAAGGAACGTTTTCATTGAAGATTTTGATGTCAGGCTCAGCATCAATCCACTCTTTGGTCAACTTTGTTCGTCTATGGTAGTCGCACGCTCTATAGGAGCGGCTCTTAGACCAGTGGATGACTTCATGTTTCACGTTCTCTCCTTTCGGATTTTGCAGCGTAGCCATGCTTTCCCCTTTGTAGACAACAGTAGTGAAGATCTTCTTTCTTCCCGGGTCCAAAATGATGATCTGGTCTTCAAGAGAAAATGTCTCTTTTTGCTCTCTCATGGGAAGCTTTGGACGGGAGATTGTCACACTAACTGACATACCGTCGGTCGAGATGAAGTGCTCAAACTCCTTTCGCTGGACTTTGGTCACAAGACCTATATTGAAGTACGTACGCTATAACTCAGCTTTGTCGGCGTAAAGCTCAACAGGATCACCCAAAGCCTTAGCAAGATGCTCCAAGACGGTGGTGTTGATCTTGATGAAAATGGGTCTGAACTGTTTCTGTGGAAGCAGAGAGCAGACTCGGCAACCCTTCATTCCATCATCCACGTGAGCTTGTATGTCTTTCAGCATTGTGTGGAGAAAGGGTATGTGACGTTCCGGTGATTTGTTCAAGTCGAGTGGCAGCGGTCCGATCTCGTTTCTCACTCTATCCGATAATTTATGCATCCAAACAATCTCTTGAGTAGGGATGGGATACTTCTTGAACCTGGAGTACGCGGGCATCAGGGCGGATAAGCTATCCTGAGTTTGGATGCTTGCACGAACCAGCAGTGAAACAGCACTCTTGATTATCTTGTCTTGGTGCTTTTCGAAATAGTCACTGTTGTGAAGACGTATCTGCAGGCACATCCACTTACACAACCGCGAGTAAAACGTCAATCAGTTTCTGACTTGAAAATTCTGCCTTGCATGCTGAGAGATCATAACCAACATCTGACTCATATAGCATTTCTTCTCTGTCGGTTCATAAACTGAAGAGTGTTAGGTCCTGTAAAGGTCTAGACTGGTCTTCAAGTCAGAATGGACCTCTCTGCTGCCGGCCAAGCTGGCTATTGCAGATGAGCATCGATTGAAGGAGTTATTATCCAATGGAGGAAGTTCTTCGCCAGCTTCCAATAATCGCAGAACATGGATGGATATCAGCATAGATGCCTCACATGCTATTCTTGAACAAAGTCGCACAGTCTTATCAATCTTTCCCGCCATTTGTTTGTCTTTGCAAAACTTTCGCCACCCAGTCTTCACAGTGGTGTATACGCTTTGCTTTTATCGAACTTTCCGTTCCGCATAATCCGGGCGGGCTCTCCGCTTTTTAGTGGTGTTTTCTTCGATATCGTCGCTCGTTGATGCTATTTTATCACAACGTTCAAAAACAAGGACGCCTCGTAGTTGGTTTGATTTTTTGATTATCCTGTTTCTCAAAGCTGCAGTTCTTTCTATCTTGGCAAATGGTGTTGAAGCAATACTCAATAGATGACTACTAGGACGTGAGGTGGTAAATACTTCAATTCAATACGCTTCGCTATTGAGAAGCCCGAAAGGATTCATTCAAAAGATGCCATCGAAATGAGAAACTCTCAAACTTCTGAGAAGTACCTTGYGATGTATACTYRATKYTTYYAACTCCATATATCTTAACCTTTTCTCCCCACCCAAGGTGTATAATTTYATTTTTCTGGAAACGCGATTGATYGTCAACATGGYCTTTCAAGATGATTGYGCACRCAGCAAGAGCCACCAAAGGGTCTCTCCATCCAATGAATCCTAAAGTCTACTCTCAAGGCAATCTTAGTCTTAATCTTTATTCCCTACATCATTTCTACAACGTGTTGTACAAGTGGGGAATAAAGGGTAAACAAGCATTTTTGCTAAACATAAAATAGTATCACTTACTATTTTTATCTCACTAAAGAGAAACATTCCTCAGATATAAATTTATATGAATACTTGAGTACCAGCCGGTCATTTTTGTAGTTAGATCAATTAAAATCGACAATTTAGTTCCCAAGTTTTCTCCAAAAGCGTAAGTCTCTTTCGGCTGTTCTCCTTCCTTTGTTTGTGGTTGATGACGGCCGTCACCAATTACTTATCGTATACTTTGCCTTTATTCTGCTATCATGCGAAACAAACCCCCTCATAATAGTGTTAAAGGCTGCTAGTATAGATACACGTTTGAACAGAAGAGTGATATCAAAGTATCCCATAGAGAAAAATAAGACGTGGTTCAGCTTTTTTTATTACACTAATCCTTAAAAAACTGCGTGATTGGAAATGGCGATACTAAAGTCTCCATATCTTATTCGTGCACTTATGCGCTCTCTTTCCCATCTTACTTCGTCTTATCTCCTCACTTGTTGCATTCGCTTCAAAGTTCGCTTCATTTGAGACTATTAGTGTAGAATGCTTTTCCAGCAGATATTAATGTTCAAAATATGAAACCGTAGAGTTCTTGGATAATCATTTTCCCTTTGAAAACAAGGAAATTTCCATACTTGTCTATAATCATCGATAGCAACACTGTAGCATCATCATGCATGGTCTGATGGAAAGCGAAGAGATCGTGGCCATGAGAATTGGATATCTGGAAAGAACTGAAAACTGCAGCTCCGTTATTTTGGAAATTAGGTATATAAAAAAATCGAATGATATTAATGTGTTTCTTCTGTTTTTCTAGTCTTTTGATTCTCCTATCTCATATACCACTCTAGTATACTCAATATATCAATGTTTTTGAGTATTTACTTAACATTTGTTATAGTTGATTTTTGTATGTAATGAGTAGATTTGGAAATTCATTCAAACAACATGTCCAAATGCAATTAATATATCCCTATCCGCCCACGTTATCGCTAGGAAACTATATAATTTGCTAAATAGCCAATAAATACGGTCCAAGTATGTATTGTAATTATTGAAAAAATTCTTCAAATAGTTGCGTCACAAACCCTAATTGCCGAATCTTATCTAAAATTGCAGGATTGGTGTGAGGTACTGAAAATGCATGGCGATACCAATTAGTGCAATTCTATTAATCCGCTCACGAGCAGCTCCGTTTAGCTTCGACTGCTCTCCACAAAAAGTCTTCGCATCATATCAACCGAGGGGACACTCTAGCTGCACCTTTTCTTCATGCAAGTCGCACATTTGCGCCAAGTTCTGTTTTGCTGTCTTCATCGGCAGTGTCCCACTTGGTAGTAATTGTTTGTTGCTGCCACTGGGCTCGAATCATAGGTTTTTCTCCAAGTGTAGCGAAAGATTCGTTGTGGTATACAGCTCTTCTACCAATATTCGGTGTTTCTTTAGAGAATCGCTCTTCAAGCGTCGCATCTTATATGGAACTTTTTGTGTATTCTGTCGAACAGATTTGGACTTTGTTCGTTGGGGTTGTCGAAATACTGATGGGTAAACCGAAATATCGAGCATTTTAGCGCCGCTTTCTATATCATGGATCATGTTGTTGACGCCACTGATTGGTATTTGTAACAGAACCGAGCATTCGAGACTAGTAGTTAGGTCAGCTAAGATGCTGGATATTGGTGATATGAATGGCTCGCCTTCTATTAGTGACATGAGCCCGACATCATCTTCAGAAATATAATATGTTTTCTCAAACAGAAATAACAACGTATTATCATCATGCACATAGCTACACGTTTTCACTTCAGTGATTTTGAGGTGACCAACTAGATCCATGCGATTTGCACATGATGGAGCGAGGATTTAGTAGGTTGGATAATGAGGATATTTTGACGTTTTGATTTTGATTGATGGAAACATGTGCATATGGATTAATTATCAGCCGCGCCAAACTTCATGGCGAGCGAGGAATGGGAGCATATAAATCTGGTGTTTTATGCGCCAAATTGGAGTTTGACAGAGCGGCCTTTCTTTTTGTTTCCTTTCTGGTTCTTTTCATCGCTCACTCCCTTGTCCCTCCATGTTTATGGTCATTGTTGAAGCTGCAATGGACGCATCGATAATATGGACGATAGCGAAGACAAAGAACGTGCAACGAAAGCTGTTCTTTTGGTGCCAAGTGCGATAGTGTACCCATGAGAAAGTGCGCACCTTCTATTTTCTGGCAACTGTTTCGCTGAAAAACACTAAACCAAAGGGAATTAACTCTCGAAAGAAGTAGACTATGACGGAAAAGCAGTCTATACCTGGCAAGCGGAGGTAAACTCCTAAAGGAAGAGAAGCACTGAACGTCGTAAGCTAGGAGAGAACTTGACGATAATGAAAGTGCAGCGGAGCATTTTCACGCATGTTCATGATGTCGCCGCCATCGTAATTCAGAGATAGAAATAGGTAAATGTGGAAGCTTGCCCGTAACATTATCCGCCAGTTGGCTTTCTGAGCGGCAGCGCGTTTTTATCTCGTCGCGTCTATCGATAATCGTTGTGTGTGATCGTATTTCATGTAATATCTACGATGTTATTACTCCGGCACGTTGTTGGGCAGTATAATCTCATCTAAGCGCGATGTTGTGGGTAAGCCAATAGCATTTTTTTGAGAAAAAGATCATGAGTGGACGCGATATGGATGCGCTATTCAACATTGTTCAATTTACACATTACTATATGCGGAAATTGCCGATTCAATCAATTGATCTGCAATCCCCTGTTGGTTAGAAGCTGTATGATCTCATCGCCTATATGATTGAGAACCGACTGTTGCTTCTTGAGGAAGCGATTTTCTTTGGATTGCACCCACGTAGACAAGTATACTCTTGTCACCGGAATGTACTTTCTAACGACTTCAGATGGCTCTGAAGTGTCGTTGTCGTCAGAGAGCTGAAAGCGACACACCTCCCGCAATTGGCCGAGTATTTTCCACCCGTATGCTACCACTTGTTTTGATAGTTCATTCATTTCGTTCTAGAATACATGGGGGTCTATCAGCACTGAGTGGAAAGATCTAAGCAAAAGCAATGGGTGCATTCACTAACCACTTTTTTTTTGTAGTGTCTCTGTTCATACTTGCGCTGCCTCATGCGTTTCTCTTCCTCACTGAGTCCACTGGGATGCTTCTCCTCCTCACTTTCGTAATCCGTATCGTCCATGGCGATGTCGGCCTCTCCCAGGTCGGCGAGGTCGATGCTCCGAACAAATTCTCTTAAGGTTTGAATATCAAGGTCTTCCACCATAGCTGCTGTTTATATGTGGGGATGACCAATTGATAGGTGTGTGTTTGTGGTTGTGAATTGGAAAATGAGACCAATACTAGCTACACTCTCAATGCTACAGAAGGTCCCTCGGTTGCGCTTGTTCACTAGGTCTTCTTTCCTTTCATGGGTGACGATCTTTATCAATATCGCATCTGTTATTTCTTCACGTTGTTTTCTGGACATCAAAAATGCATCCACCGCATTTTCGAGAACAGTGCGGTGCCCATCCACCCAAGTCGTTTGGCATACTTTATATTGCATTCGTCCACCACGGTCTCCATTAGACTGTCTGTAATGTTTTTGTTATATTTCCCTGTCTCTCCATTTTTTCGGGAGAGAAACGCCAGACGAAAGTAGCCTTTCTCCTGGGGTCGACATGATGCGTTGGAGGTCCAGGAAGCCGCAATGGACAGTTCTTCATCTGTCGCTTCTACGCTTCAAAACAATGTCGGTCCCACGTTGCGGGAGTTTGATTTGTGACAGTATAAATATTAGCCTTGCGCATCTGCGTCTTCCGCGCAGAAGAAGAAATAAAAGAAAGACGCACATTTTTGTCTGATTGCGTTTTAGAAAATCAGCTCTCAGATTTCGATACTGTATGTTATCTCTCTCCATGTAGTACTACTACCGCTGAATAGAATAAAGTTTTTTGAAAGGGAGAATAAAAAAAATGCCCCAAAATAAAACTAAATAAAAAAAATGCCCCAACGATTTCAAAAAATAAAAAAAATGACCCAACATTTGGAAAATAAAAAAAATGCCCCAGTGAGAGCGTAATATTTCCGCAATCTCCCTCGCTTGTTAGTAAATGATTATGACAGATGTAAAATCTAATGTTGCCGACATCTGCTTCACGTTGGGCTCGAACCAATGACTTCCCGCGTGTGAACCGGGCGCTCTATCATCTGAGCTATAGCAGCGTAGTGTTCCAGCAGCAGTAGATTTTATACCTATCATAAGCAGTTACTAGCAAAAGACAAAAATTACGGAAATATTACACTTTTTTGGGGCATTTTTTTTATTTTCCAAATGCTGGGTCATTTTTTTTATTTTTTGAAATCGTTGGGGCATTTTTTTTAGAGACAATAAAAATAATAAGCCAGTTTTAAAATTAAATAAAAAAAATACGCCAACTTTTCAAAAAATAAAAAAAATATGCCACACTGAAAGAAATGCGAAAAATTCCGTAATTAATTTTTGTGACGAGTCTGTGATAACGAGGTATTCACTTACATTCATCAGATATGCTTCGTTGTTGTATTTAATCCTAGAAAATACAAATGTACATGACATTTCATTGACAGTCACTTGATGATTTTTGTGTATTTCTATTCTGTACCCATCCACACAATCACTTGAAGGTGCACCACAACAAAACAGTGATGCGACTTGACTCTTCATATAGTTAGTTGTTTTTGGCAGTTCTGTGTCGTGTGGGAGAAAACCAAGATGAATTCAGAACTACGTTCCTAGAGGGATTTGAACCCTCGATCTCCAACGCAAGAACGTGGCGCTTTTCCATTAAGCTATAGGAACGAGTTCAAATTACAGAGTTGAGAGACATATTTTTGTCTGAATAGTTGATTTATATTTTCGATTGAGATTGTTATTTTTCATGAATTTTACGCTTTTGAGCACTGAGTACGTAGTTTTCTTTCAGTGTGGCATATTTTTTTTATTTTTTGAAAAGTTGGCGTATTTTTTTTATTTAATTTTAAAACTGGCTTATTATTTTTATTGTCTCTTTTTTTTATTTAGTTTTATTTTGGGGCATTTTTTTTATTGTCCCTTTTTGAAATGAGGTAAATGTAGTTGTTGTTCCTGTAAATGAATCTTTATGCAGATTCGCCAAATAACTTGACAATTCACAAAACTCGGAAACGACTACCCGCTCTTCCTGTAGAAATGATCGTCATATCAAGATGAGACCAGGATATTTCATAAATCTGTTCTCTTCTGCCACTCATATCTAACGGTAATGGAGTCAAGAGGCTACGAAGATGTAAGTTATAACAGCTAACTATATCACTCGTATAAAATATGCAAATAGTTTATTCTATTTCCCCTTGGTTTTGTGAACCCAATTGCCTGTTTTAGTGCTCAAAATGTCTATTCCTCCTCCCACATAACTGCTTTTATCTATAGAAAGGTTTCTGACCATATTCACTCCCATTTTTTCAAAACGTGTTGCTTTTTTGGAATAATCTGAATGGCCCCTAAATACACTAGAAATAAGCAATTCAACCACTTCCATTCAGGATGTGCGAGAAATATTTTGAATAATACTGCTCACTTATGAAGCTACCTTCGCCTCACTAGTTCACTGTTTGCATTGCTAAAGGAAATAACTTAAATCAACGTGATAATAGTACAGACTAGCATACCGGTTGAGGATTACAGCCAAACATTGAACGTCAGATAACGACACAACACCAGCACCGCATGCACATCAAGGGCAGCTTACTTGTTACATACAACTGTTTGATGGAAGGATTAGACACAGAGCTGCACTTGTCCCTCGCAATGCTGCTATTGCATGAAACATTGCGTCTATTGTTTGTTTGTGAAAGACAACACCACAATTCCAAAGCTTTCTATACCATCCACACTGTAAGTAGGAATCACGAGCGTCAAGAATATGTACCAAGCTGGTATTGCTATTTGAAGTCCGACCCACCCTTTGCCTGACGTGCTATGTCCTACTTTGATAGTAAAGAATTTGGAAAAATCGGACTGTAAAATTCAATCCTGAGAAGTTGAAGTGAAAGAATACTAGCCAATCATAGAGAATATCGCTTAATTGTTCCAGCCAACCATAGGATTTCGTTTGCTTGCTATGGGTGCGTATCCATTACAGCTATCTCCACAGTGTCTGAAGGATTGCCCATTTCAATTCGATATATTATAATAAAGAGACCTTATCCAGGATTGATCTCCGTCATTTTGCTTCAGGATCAGGATAAAGAATTCACCCATTCACCATTTATCTGCATTTTACTATGAAACACAAGGATGCAATAAAGCATCTTTGAATTGATGCGATTTTCGTGCTCTTGTACTGTAGATTGCGAAACTTTAGGAGGTTGCCTCAAAGAATCCCCCCCACCCAAACTTACTTCTTCTAGCAAATGAGAATGAGGAAAACCAACATACTGTATGACAAGCGATTGCACACCAAGGGTCCTGCTCGTCTGTTGTTCTTCTACACAATATTGCTGATTGCTGATTGATTTTTAAAGGCGTGATGGAGAGAGACCTTTCACGCTGGAGTGTCCAATTCTTCGAGCCACTTTCGACGGGAGTGAATCTTGCGCCAGTGGCTGATTCTTCTGCCAAGATTGCGAAAAGTTTTTTTTCTTTAGTGCACCAACTTTTACCTAGTCCATTGTCGTAGGGTGAGAAAGAATGCGGATGCATACGTCACTCATCCCTTCACTCTCTTTTCCACTCAGTTGTGGATTGTCAAATTCAGCTCCAATTCTGTGCGGATAAGCGGTTTCGTCACCACGATGGTGTTTAATTGATAGAAGATTGGCGTCTATAATCATCAACGCTGCATGCTCTCGATGGAAAATAACAGCCAATCGTCTGGTCTCAGAAATAAAACACACACGCAACCAGCTGTTCAAACATCACATTAACGACACATCCTAAAGCGAAGCGCCCGTTGCGTATGGATTGATCCTGTTATTACGTATGCGCATAAAATTTGTTTTCTTAGCTTCTTTCTGTTTTATATTTCCATGGTTGTGAGATGGTGGGAGCAATCCCACGCACTACGTGGCTTTGTTTCTTTTATGAGATCCGCTACGTTCGGCAGACAACAAGGAAGATTCCTTTGGACAACATTGATATGTATGGGCAATGTGGGAGTGATGGATTAGTATTTCCTTTCTTGACTGGTAGAAAGAAATCGTCCTCGATATATCGAAACTGTTCACTCAACAATGGAGGTTAAAGCACTTACTGAAGTGATGAGTGTCCCTTGGAACCCCGAAGTAGCACTTTAGTATCCTCGTTACTTCATCCACTATGACCAAGTAACCATTGAGTTTCAATAGATAATGTCAATACTGCATCATATCTTCTGCCCTTTCGAAGTTTAGTTTGTTGGGATTCATGAGTCCGACCCCTCGTATTTTTCGGCGTGCTGAACTGATACCGTTTTGTCCTACTTAGATACTTAGCCCTGAAAAAACGGAAAGGAGCGTGGACTCAACACCTTATTCTATCAAATCCATTCTTCAATCCGAAGTGCTTGTAACAGAGGAGGCAGCACGAGGATGAACTCGTCGACACCAGCGGATATCACAATCGCCTACCTCTGCGGAGAGGATTTTGAGCCCAAGATGTGCATGATCGCTCTGGAAGATTTCCACCAGCCACTGTCATGGTGGCCAAGCGCGTCACCACCTTGCTCCTGGCCAGATTCACCGTCGTCAATTGCTGCTGTCGCAGCCACACCAACAGAGTTCCATCTAACTGAAGCGATTTATGCTGCCAAGTTGGATACGTACAATTGTGAAGGGTATTCGGGAATCGACATGTTATGTATGAAGCCAGAACTCCCATCAGAACCACTTATTCGGCATGCTGGTTGCAAGCGGCTGTGGTCGCAGTTGCCTCCGTTTGGATTTGGGTCGGATATGTCGGTAGAGGAGCGCGAGCGGCTACGGAAGCGTCAGCGTGGCTATGAAAAGAAATATCGCCGCAACAAACGCGTATGTTGACAAACACCTTAATTTGATTTCCCTCTATGCGACTTTGGACTCATTTTTTTTTGAAACTTTACAGGTTGAGTTCAAGCGACTGCGACGAGAATGGATGGATCTAGAGGCGACGCTATATGCCCTACGTGTCCAAGCTACCCAAGCGTACGTACCCTGTAGAATTGGAGGAAACCCTCTCGCTGCCCGGTATCAGTCGCTACTGCAACAGGAGAAGTCACTTCTTCAAGACACCATCACCCTGCGTTCAATGAAAGCGTGGTACACAATCTCCATTATTCGCCACCAAGAGGAGAAACCGAAACTGACTAGGCTATTGGATTGGGAACTTCTCAGTGATGCTATCCTCGGCGCGACTGCGATGCGACCGTACTCCCCACTACCGCTCACCTTTACATGGTAAAAACAACGCTAGCATTTCTCTCCATTATATAATTGCAAGAGTAACTTTCTCCAAAATAAGCCAGTAATGAATGTATTTGGAGATATATGCAAGTATCCCTCGTCACATTGATGCTTGAACCTCTTAGGAATGCATTCGCTATAGGATTACCTATGGCTTTATAACGTTCACCGACTACGTTAAGCGGGTATCACGACGATGTAAGAAACCACAGCTAGTCTGTCGTGATCAATCAGAAGTCATTTTGGTGCGACTCAAGAAGTCAATAGCGGAGCCCAACAAGCATCTCCCCCCGAAACGTGAGAAGAGAAAATCCAGGTCCCGTATACGCCATGCTCGACATGAGACGATCGAGGAGAGGAGTAATTGCGCTCGACAGGGATCGTTCAATTTCCTACCCTCCCTTTTTTTCCCCGCTTGTCATCATCGCCGCAATTTGAGTGCATTGATCACATGAGGGAGATAAATGGTGTGTCCACGCTAAAATCCCGTCCAAACATCTTCACCAATCTATCGATGGCTTCCGCTCATTGGTTCATCGACAAAATCATCAGGGAGCGTCATCGTTTCGATACACCCGTCATCGCATCGATACGCCTGTCATCGCATGTTGACATATTGCCCATCTACCGCCATTTCTCCTTAAAACAGCGAACGAGAGTGCGACGGATGTGCGCGCAGGACCTTCTGACATTGAAGGGGTACGAATATAAAGAATCTCGTTTCATGAAGGCTGCATTCCAGCTCTGATATTGTCTTTTGTGAGCCTACTTACAAGGTTGAAGCTGTATCCAAAGTAGTAGTTTATTGAAGTGATAGCTGGAACCATTACGTTAGTATTCCTACAAATGGAATTTTTAATTTTTTCTATACTTTTCTAGGTAAAAGAGACAAATTTGCGAGAGTGGACAATAGACTTCTTGCATTGAAGGCAAACCCTAGACTACAAGGACCATTCAGATGGCAACTTTTAAAATAACGGATTTATATCTAATCAGGGACCATAAATAATACTTGGTATGGTTCAGCACTAAACTGATCTCTATACTCGTACTTATCAGTGAACTAGTGTAAGCTCCAAAATATGAATTGGGTTATGTATGGTAGCTTAACCGTTATTATTTGGGTCCGACTTAACTAACAAAAGCTAGCTTAGACTAGACGACCGCGGAGTAGGCGTCTCCGACACCTGGACTTGATGAGTCCAGGAGAGTAGGTGTTCATTCGCAAGAAAGATGTTCCTCGCAGCATTGACATCCCTATCGAGAACGAACTTGCAGTGAGGGCACTGAAAGACTTTCTGGTGCTCAATTGTGTGGTTGATTTCCCCACACTGAGAACAAGTCTTTGTTGTATAATGCTCCTCACAGTCGACCACGCGTCCGCCTGATGTTTCCGTGTTGTAACTAAGTAGCTTCTTGAACTTATAATGAGACCATGTGAGCATTTTTCTTGACGTCTTGCTTGAAATTTGTTTTTGCTTGGACGTCAGCTCTGATGTACCAAAAGTTGGAAGAAGGACTTCATGGTGGTTGTCCGACAACCACTTGGAGACTTTGTGATGTGCATCCGACATCATTGCTTTCATTCGTTGAAAAAGCCTGTAAATTCTCTCTCTTATGTGACGACATTTTCGTTTGGACTCTTCTTGAGACAACTGAGACTGGAGACGATTGACCAACAGACAGCGGTTGAACATTGCGTCCTTGGCGTTGTCCACGTTTAACGCCATGCCATGAGGGTCGTACAGTGTGATGAAGCTACAGACTCCTGGGTCAATTGCACAGATTCCAATGGAGTCTGTCTGCTCAAGTTCTTTTACTCGAGGAATGCAGATATAGTAACGATCTTCTCGAGTTCGTTGTAGGCGGATTGAATACTCGAGTGCTGGAAGTCGACCTTTGATCTTAACCCCTTCATTCTTAGAGAAACCAAAATATCGTGAACAGAATCGAAGTTGACCTTCGGAGAACTCTATGTATTGAGGGTGAATTTCAATCGAAGTCGAGTTATCCTTTCTTGATTTGAACCTCAACTGAGGAAACGATGTCTTCTTTTCTTTGTCCTTTTGGGATTCGAATCGAGCTTTCGATGAGTCGAGCGCTTTGACGAAATCTCTGTAGGTTGAAATCATGGCCACTGATGGAGCGTTCAGATCATATTCCGGAAGATACTTAGCCAACGAATGCTTTTGAGCGATCGGAAGATATTTCGCATTCAGCTCTTTCAGTGACAACTTATAGCAGTCATCTCTCGACAGTTCGACAATCTTGTTATAGATTGCTCGATGGGTACCAAACATCTTGCGGAGAAGTTGTTTCTGTTCCTTCGTTGGATCTAACCTCACTTTCACAGTGCTATTCGGACTTGGTTTGTTTCTCTTGCGTCGTATGCTCTTCGGAGGTCGGAGATCAGAGTCTTCTGAGCATTTCTGCCTTCCTTCCATTTCTTCTGATAACAAAGACGTTAACACGAGACTAGAGGTCTTCTTGGCGTTCTCTTGCTTCCATGTCTTCGTTGTTGTCTTCATAAAGTTGTTGGTCAGCGTGAACCACGACTTGGATGCTATGTTCTTTACACATTTGTGCGAGGAGTCCATATTCAAATCGATCTTGGATGGTAACCACAATCCTCGAGATCTACTATTTACGTGCCATTTCCATCAATCTGGATAGACCTGGCTTGCTTTCCTTGAGACCGGAACCGATGTCGGCAGCGAGTTTACTATCTGTGAAAGCAGTCGATAGCAATGCTTTCTGTCGTACAAGATCGAATACTTGATTTCTTGATAATACTCGATAAAAATCGATCGTCAATCTTTGTCAATATCGAAGTTGGAAGGATAAAATGACATCTTTTCCTTGTTCCAATCGATCACCAATCGATTCAAGATCTTAGAACCACATTCTGCGCCCGCTATCGCTTGAGATAGTTCTGGGGTTAACCAAATCTAGAAGTTCTCATCCTCTAATGGTTTCAGGATGGATATCAAATATTTCTCTAACTTTGGCAGAGGATCCATACTTGGTCATGTCTTTCGACTGAAATCGATGTCGTGGCTTGGTAGCAAATTCATAAGTGAGATGGAAGACAGTTAGCCACCAGTCTGGACTTGAAAGTTTACAGCTATGGGTGATATGCAGAGTGACGTATTAAGGATGAAGAGCCACCGCGTGGCATTATTCAAGTGCTGTCGCTGCCTGTCACAGGTTGTGCAATAGTGTTTGCTTAAAGATTCCACTCTCTAATGGTAGCGGTGAACACTATTAAATGCCTGTGTACGACTTAGTGGTGTGTCAACGGTAATACTACAGGGATGGACGCACGCAAGATTCCTGCTGTTCCATATAATCTCATATCTGTGATCTTTGCCTCTCTTTCGCACCGATACTACCGTGCCACATTTTCTGGACAGTCATTTTGATTCTCCACGCACTCGATCTCCTCGGGGATGCACTGTCATCGCTTCGCATCTGTTCTTGAAAAGAAGAATGGCGTTCATTGCGGAGAATTGGAAACAAGTTTCTGCTTCTATCGATAGAGAGGAAAAAACACATCAAAGTATATCCCACCGGTGGGAGAAGTGGGGGAATAAAGGTTAAAAGAACATGTCTTTCTGGATCCGGATTGTCCACATGAATACAATGAAGTGCTACAACGAGTTTTCGTCAATAGTGATCTTCTGTATCCAAGGAATGATAAAAGCTTGCAGCTATGGCGTTAGGGTTCTTCTGTGGCGAGCTGCAGACGATCAGACTGATTATCATATTGGACGACAGTGAGTTAGGTTGTCAGGATTCTTATACAACAATGATCATTCATTCGGCAATAAGTCAACCAAGACCAACCACAAAACCCAATTTTGGCGCTAGCCAGCATTAGCAGAACAAAGCCAAGACTTCAAATTTGCAAGACGAAGAGAATGACGGTGTGGGTTGGAAGTAGTATAGTCGGTATTAATATCTGCTTTGTGCGAGGATACATGCGATACTTTAACATTCAATATTTGTATGTGTTGTTGCTTTTGTATGTGAACCTGATCATGTTGCCGGCGTCATGCATAGAGCCCAGAGTACCCTACTCAACCTTGATGTCAATGCTCAAGTGCAGTGAATCACTTCCCCGATGATGCAATTGCCTGATGTTACATCAAAATCCGTACCGGAAGAGTGAGAAAGGGGTGGAAATTGTGAAAAGGATCCTGAAACACCTGGTTCTGGTTTCCATTCAATGCCAATGGACGGTGTGATATCTACGATTTGGTAACGACTGCAATGCTTCGCTCAAACACCTCGCGAATACCAAGTACTCGCTTGGATTCGCTTGAGAAATCCCTGGCCGAGGCGCTCAAGCCTGAACATGAGAATGGAGCAACGAAGATGTTGAAGTGTCGCTTGGGTCTTTATTAATTTCAGTTACTTTGGTGAGACAAATAGACCAAGGCGCGTTATTCTAGTTTGCTCCGATACTCCAGTGAAATCAAGCGAAGTCTCTGTACGTAAATACTTCAAAATGTGGAGTAAACTTGCGTAAGTTTGCTATGCAGATCAAAACATGCAGCCGTCTACCCGAAAAGGGCACTTTGATGCAATTTTTAAGTACTGTTAAACACTTCGAGCACTGAATGCGACTAAAAGTTCACTTGGCGGACTGATCACATCTCTTGATCATAGAGCTAGAGGTGTCGCGCATTTGTCCTCTTTCTCCAGACACTCTCGCAAGCATGGAAGAGGGGATCTACCAGCGAATGAGGAACCATTGATATCTTGTGAATTGTCAGTCTATCAGAGCAAGAGCAAGTCCGAGACACCTAGAGCGAAAGATGATCCAGTTGGTGCGAATCAGCAGAGAAGAAACCATTGCAAGAGGACGATTATGTTAGATGAGCAAACATACACACGAAATATAATGATAGAGAATCATGGCACCTTCTGCAATACGATTGGTTGCATACTACGTCACTACTGATCATGAATCGATCAAATCGTTTCGCTGCGATTCAATTATCCAACATATTTATCTGTGGCTTCTGTGAGTGAAGTGCAAAGTCCCAATGAAATCGTGCCACAGGAGCCACTTCACAACTTTCATCACCACAGTGGGGGTTACATAGGACCCGTTGAATTAGTCGGAGTAAAAAAAGTTATCAATCCCTCCATGTTGTAACCAGGTGTATAAACCCACACAACCACAAACCGAAATTAAAATGTGTTGCACAATAAGAGTGCTCTGCAACTTTTGGCAAGTTCTTTTCACTATAAGACCGCTTCATAGCGCAGCGGCATCGGCCTCTTCGCAGCTCATACCTTTCCTACCATTCTGTGGAATATACCAGCAATGCTTGACCGCAATTCCGCCGATTACCGATGCCGAGACGTCCTTATTCATGATCCACTGGTCGTCAAATGTCAGAAACCGCAACTGGAGCCACTTGGGCGAGACTTTCAAGTCAAAAATCCCATACGGATAGTTTCCCGCTGCCCACACGTTCTCGATATAATCTTTGGCAAACGGCGGGATGCCACTAGGAGATTCGTTTTGAATGCCACCACCCGCACCATTCTCGACGAAATGAGTATGAAAACTCGAGTAGTCGTGCTTCTCACCGTGCGTGTGGCCATACAAAAAGAGCTGAATGCCTAATCCATCCAAGATATCGAACCATTTCTGTGCTTGTTCCGGGGCAAAGTGGTTGTACGGTGAATAGTGGGTGTTGACGATCTTCCACGTTGCGTTTGAGGCCTTAACGGCTTCGACCAGTCGATTCCGAGAGTCCAGCCCCCAAGCTCGCAATTGCTTCATGCAGGCATCGTACATGCCCGTATCTCCTCCCGCACATGCTGCCTGGCCACGGATGACATTGTCACACTGGTCGTCATCGCCCCCAGAGTAGCCATA
Organism: Pilasporangium apinafurcum; assembly: GCA_001600495.1. Classification (NCBI taxonomy): domain Eukaryota; phylum Oomycota; class Peronosporomycetes; order Pythiales; family Pythiaceae; genus Pilasporangium; species Pilasporangium apinafurcum. The sequence continues at coordinate 25,201 of BCKE01000062.1, forward strand.
GCACTGACAGCAAATCTGCGCAGCGCCATGCGAATCGGCATCGTTTGTGTCCAAGTTAAATATGTCAATTTGTAAGTTTGTGGTTGGATCTTGGAGTGTATGAACGTAGAAATGGTCGGACATGAGCCACCGATTATCATTCGGACTTATATATTGTGCCTGCAGTGTAAATTTCTGGTTAAGGTTGTACAACATCTCCTCAGTCGATGTGCACATCGCTGGCGAATCGCCACTAGCGCAGAGAAAACTAGCGCCGCCATAGTCGTGGTTACCCATGACATTGATCCACGGGATACCTTGGAGGCTCACGTCACTGTATTTGGTCTCAAATGTCTCTTGGAAACGGTACATTTGGTCACTAGCGCTCTGAAGACCCGTCCAATAGAAGTTATCACCATGACCAATGACCACTGATGGCCTCGGCTGTAGTTGTTGGGCTGCCAACCCGAGTAACGAGGCTGTATACTCCATGGCATTATAGTCCAAAACCGTGTAGTGCTTGCGACGCGAGCAGCAAGAACCACCTTCTTTCGCGACCGTCCGCCCCCAGTCTCCAATCGCCAGTGCTGTGACCGAGTATGTCTCATTCAAAGGGTTCGTTAGCTTCTCCTCGGGTACTTTGGCCTCTGTTTCGTTCAGTTTTGCCCAGCGCCTATGGAGGGGTTTCTTGGTGGATGAAGTGCCATCATTTCCATGTGTCTTCTTGTGTGAATCATGTGGATGCGTATCCGCTGCGCGTCTAGTGCTGGCGTCTGACGAAGTGGTCGATACCACAATGGCGATGATCGCAGCTATGATCGCACACGCGACGATGGCGGCAGTCACTACGAGTGTTCTCTTCCGGGTCATCTCTCTACGATTGAGCAATGGAAATTCACAGATGAGTCTGCATTTGTAGATTCGTCCGAAATCGAAGAAGAGTTGAAATCTCCATGTCCATCAGTAGTCCATCAAACCAAGAAAAGGTATGTGAGACCTTGGAAACTGTGGTCATCTTCAACCATGTCCAATTCAACCAATCATTGTAGTTTGTGGGGATATATTCGACCAATGATGGGAGAAGGATGGTCCGTTACACCATCGTAACGACTTTTTGATGAGTGTCGACGCTGAGCATCTTCAGCGATAGGAACGGATCACTCTTTTCAGTATGAAGAAGGATTCGGGCCATTCTTACCAGCGAAGACCATCAAGCCAGCAACTGCGCAGATGTGAACCGCTCGCAATTGTTGGTGATCAAGCTGCAATACTGAGCAAAGAGCAACAACTCCAGGACGACTTGAAGCCACAGCAGCAAGAGCAGAAGAATGAACACCATTTGGCCACAGTGCCATCCTCTCCTTCGTCATGTGTGCAACACCACCATCACGAGCAGCAGCAGAAAGCAACGCTGCGTGTTACCGACGTTTCTCGGATGAAATCCATGATGATCAAAGTGCGGCGGCGGATGCAGAAGAAAATGCTGCGAACAGCGATTGTGGCTGAAGAAGACATTGAAACCCAAGAACTAGAGGAATCTGCTAATTTACTACCACTCGCAAACCCAACCGCTACAATATCAATAGGCAAAAGTATGAAGAGTCAATCACACGAGTGCCAGCCGATCGTGACGTTTGAAACGAGAGACAGCAAGTGGAAGGCAGTGATCGATGGCGATATCGAGCAGTTCATGTACCCGAGCTTACGGCTGGAGACGTTGTACACAAGCGCATCGGAACCAACGTTGGACAGAAACACTCACAGTCAAAACAAGAAACATGATGCAGCGCTGAGTTCTATACCTTCTGCTGAGCAAGTTAGACAGGTTCTTGCGTCTGCTACAAAAGTCAAGTGGGAAGTGGAACGACGATACCAGAACGCAACACAGTCTGGCCCAGTGGACGGACATCCCCGCGTAACTGACAGTGAATATAAGCGTCTACAATTCGACAAGCAGCTGGAACGAGCGGAAGCACTGCTACAGAAGCAGGAAATGGCGGAGCTGCAGGCGAAACGGCTATACGATTTGCAATATCGAGCCAAGACTGCGACCACTACAGCGAATACAGTAGTGAAGATTGAACCAGAGGATGAGGAAGTGCTAGCAGCGAAACGAAGGCGAGCATCATCATTGTATCGCCCGCATGTGATACCAAACCAACAAATGATTCCGCGGCTGCCACAGACGCGAAAGTACGTGCTTCTTTCTTGACGTTGTTTTTTGAATACGATGACCTCAATCCGTCTGTGCGTTTTTCTTATGTTTGTTAAAGAATCATAAAGGAGATCCAGCGACACACGACGAATCAGGGTCAGATTAAGTACTACGCCAACAAACAGAATCTTTTTACGAAATGGAAAAAGCTACAACTTTCACAACTGCATCAGCTGCCACCACAATCATTAACAGATCCAAAGGAGACTGACGAAAAGAGCCCAAGTCTACGTTCAAATAGGCCGAGATCTGCCTTAGACACTCAACCATTTGAAGAAGACGACGATACGCAACAGCCGTACGGTGCATTGTCGCCTCGCTCGCTATTTTACCACGAGTGCGTCAAGCACCAGGTACTTCCTGAACCGATCTTCTCGCGCATTCACGAAGAATCAGTGACAACACCACTCAGTCTGAATCCGACATCGTTCACGAGCGTCGCGGCCACGCTTGTTCAGGCCGTTCATGATAGAAATACGGAGCATGAAGACCTCGTGACGATGCCGAATGGGCGGATTGTGACCAAGAAGCATCATCTCGCATTGCATTTGCAGCATTTCGGATTGGGTGATGAGAAGACAAACGCGCTTTCAAAGTCGCTGCAGCATTTCCACTCGATCCACGTGCTCGATTTGAGCAACAACCGGCTTACAGACACGTCCATCATCTCGTTGTTACAGAGTCTCGAGATAGCGTGGACGAACACCAAGAATCGTTTTGGTTCTCTGCCACGGACAGGTGGTTCATCTGGTGCGAAACATCGGCTGTCGATGACACTGAATCACGTTGGAAGTGCTTATTTGAATAGAAAGGGAAACGAGCTCAAAGTGCTCAATTTGAGTCAAAACGAGATTGGACGAGCGGGGTGTGCGCAGATCGCGCGGTTCCTTGGTATCTGTTGTATGCTGACGCACTTGGATCTCTCGCACACGAATTTGAGTGGCGATGAAGCGTTTGCACCATTGACAACTGCGATTGAATGGCACCCGACCCTACAGCACGTGAATCTCTCGTACAATAAAATTGGCGAAAAAGGGGGATTGTTGCTGGGCAACATGATCACCCAACCGACATGCATGATCACGGAACTCAATATTTCATGGAACCAGATCTGCCGCAGTGGCGCCATGGCGATTGGCGAAGCTCTACGCACTAATACGGCCATGAAGACACTTAATCTAGCGATGAATCGTTTCGGTGACGAAGGTGGGGAGCAATTGGCAGCAGCGATGGCAGCCAATACCTCGCTGACCGCTTTAGATTTGTCTCGGAACGCAATAGGTGGGGCTAGCGCCGTGGCATTTGGATACTTTCTGCGGCAAAACACGTCACTACGACATTTACAGTTGCAAGACAATAGTTTGGGGTCAATAGGCGCAAAGGCGTTGTTTCGTGCCGTAGCGATGGGCTCACGCTGTGAAATTCATCTGTCAGTCCATGATATTGAGACGTCTGTCGAGAAGGACACGGTTTTCGATACAATGCTGCCATCGCTAGCGTCTCCGTACGAACTGAAACTGGGCGAGTCACCATACGCATGTGCGGTTGCAAACGAGCTCTTTGATGCTGCGCTGCGCCGCGGGAGCTGTTTGCTCTCGGAGCTTTCGTTCACAGACAATCAGAATCCAAAGAAGCTTAAAAAAATTAACCTTGTAGTCGATGTCGATGCACAGTGTGTGTATGACGCTGCTACCCGGAAGCCTTGGAAATTGCCGAATTATGGAATTCTGTATGCAACAGCGATATTTACGCCATCGCCGATGCCTAAAACAACGCCCAATACCATAAATGAAGAGGTTTGCCTAGCACTAATCCGCATTATTAAACGAGGTTTCTCGCCTCGTGATATTGTGTCGCTGTTGGATTTGGTGCTGAGTGAGCTGTTCTTGACCACACAGCAAGCGAATTTCTTTGTCACACATTTGAAGGGTACAGTCGATTTGGTTGAAGTTATTGGACGGCTGTGGCCGTGCTTGATCGATGGCGCAAATGTGTTCCAGTTTCTGCAGACGCACTTGAAACCTGCGGACCAGCGGCGGTTGATTGATGTTTTTGGAGCTTCAACAATTCAGTTTACGACTGCAAATCCCACAGGGCGGTGGTGCCTGGATCTTAGCGACTGTCGACAACGCAAAATTGTTTTGTGGTTCACGATGATCAACGCGTTCGAGGCAGCGCAGTCAGCTCGTTACCATCCAAAGCGCACCGATAGCAGCCAATACGGCAAAGGGCTTAATTGGCGAAATGTGCATTTCAATCGCAAAGCCATTCGTCTCACTTATGATTTCTTCACCAAGTTGCCACGGTCAGGAATTCTAGAGTTTGATTTTGTCTCCACAGTAAGACACGAAGACCAATCAGCTGCACATAAGCTCACAGATGACGAGCTCGACCAGCTTATCAATCAAGTCGGTGCGGAAGTTTGCTCAATCTACATCCCCGTACATAAACGCAAGGACATTAAATATCAACTCGTCCTCTTGCACCTCGCCATCGCGGACAACTATCTTACATGCCAACAGGCGCACCATGTAATGCAGCATTTCCCCAAGAATTACGACAAAAGCCGCCTCAAAGTCATACTGGCTGTGCATCGGATGCTCATTGACTTGGAAAATTTCGGCGAATTACTTGAACGACTTGTAGTGACTGATCGGCGGAAGGTGTACACGAGTTTGGGGTATTTGAACACGCTCAATCCGTTGCATGTGGACATGGATTACGATGTGGATTTCGAGCGTGAAGACGAGAAAATGGTGCTCCGCGCGCTCGTGGATCTGTCGATGGCATGTCCGATGGACATGATCCGCATTGAGAGCGAGCGGTCGGACGTGGTTGTGATTTATTCAATGTATCAAACGAATTCCGTGCCCTCAACCGGGAAGATTTTTTTCCGATACGTATCACATGTGATGCCGAAAAGTCTCGAATGGTTGAAGAACCGGCAGCTGATTTATCGATATTTCCTTTGCGGCGACCGATTGAAGGCGCTGGGTGATGCAGCACTTAATCTTTCATGCCTGAATACAAATCTGAGCGCCGCCTCTGCCGCTGTCACTGCTGCGACTGGGACTGCGAGTGGAACATCTTCCAGTAATGGAGGGCAACGATCATCATTTGTAGCCATTACAGGGACTATGTAACCTATATAGTGTAACCTTAACTAAATTGCAATTAAATGAATGAGGACGAAATGAATTGCATCAATTCATTTTCTAGTTGGTTCTGAAAGGGCAATTGCATTCAAGCTCAAGATCGAAAGCAATGGGGGCGGAGAAGCATGCGCACAGAAGTGATGGATCTGAAGAAGAGGACGAAGGGCCGATGCCACAGCCAGTAGAAGTGAAGAAGCGAAAAAAGAAGGTGCTGCCGTTTGAGTCGGTGTTTGTCGGAAATCTTCCCAATGCGGCCATGTATGAGCGGAGCTATATGCACCGTGATGTGGTCACGCATGTCGTCGTGGCACCACAGACGCAGTTTCTCATCACTGCCAGCAAAGATGGTCACGTAAAATTTTGGAAGAAAATGTCCCAGGGGATTGAATTTGTCAAGCATTACAAGGCGCATCTGGGCGAAGTAATTGGGCTGGCTGTGTCACTCGATGGATTGCGACTGTGCAGTACCTCATCCGATCAAAACATCAAGTTTTATGATGTGCTTGGGTTTGATATGGTAAATATGATCAAGGTTGGATACATCCCAAGCGAATGCTGCTGGATGTACGCGAAAGGCACCATTGATGCGAAAATTGTTGTCGCCGATAAAAATGGTCCGTTTCTGCGTGTGTATCGAGCCGAGCAGACGAATGCAGATCCGCTGCATACGATTGAAAAGATGCATACTGCACCTGTCACTGTGCTTGGATTTAATCCTTGGATGGATGCAATGATTAGTGGCGATCTGCGCGGACATTTGGAGTATTGGAACGTTGAAACGTACAAGTTTCCTGCGACGGGGAGCAATACTGCTGCTCCTGGTGTAGCTACAGTCAAGTTTAAATTCAAAGGAGAGACCGATCTATACGAACTGGCCAAATGCAAGACATATGCGACGTCGATTGATGTTTGTGCTGATGGGCAGGATTTCGTTGTGACCGCTAAAGATTGTCAGATCCGAGTGTTTCGGTTCGCCACAGGCAAATTACGAAGGAAGTATGACGAAAGCTTGACGGTATTTGAAGATGCGCAAGCGGATGATACGTTGCATTTGGACGCTATTGATTTTGGACGACGTGCTGCTGTGGAAAGGGAGATTCAGAGCTCAAATGCTATCTCTAACTGCATTTTCGATGAATCAGGACATTTCATTCTCTATCCGACGCTGTTAGGGATCAAGATCGTCAACATCGAAACCAACAAATTGGTCCGAGTGTTAGGTAAAGTGGAAAACTCGGATCGATTCATGCGGATTAGTCTCTTTCAGGGTAAACCAAAGGTTAACTCGCAATTTGAGAAGCACTTAAAGGTGTCATCTGGACTGAAACAGGACCCAATGGTGATGTCCGATAATACAGAGGAGCGCCAGACTGCGACGGATCCAACATTATTTTGCACGTCGTTCAAGCGAAGTCGTTTCTTTTTGTTCTCGACTCGTGAGCCAGTGGATGAAGATGAAGATGGAAGTGGTACAAGGCGGGATGTGTTTAACGAAAAACCATCTTCCGAAGAATCGCAAGTCGCCACTGAGTCGACTGCCAAAGTATTGGGGGATACCGCCATTATTCATACGACCATGGGGGATATCACGATCAAGCTATTTGGTAAGGAATGTCCAAGAACAATCGAGAATTTCTGCACGCATGCTCGAAATGGGTACTATGACAACCTCATCTTCCATCGCGTTATCAAGAATTTCATGGTGCAGACCGGAGATCCATTAGGCGATGGTACGGGAGGTGAATCGATCTGGGGTGGTGAATTCGAGGACGAATTTCATCGCAGTCTTCGTCACGATCGTCCATTCACGGTTTCAATGGCAAATGCAGGTCCAGGGACTAATGGCTCCCAATTTTTCATTACTACTGTGCCTACACCATGGCTCGACAACAAGCACACGGTCTTTGGTCGTGTGGAACATGGAAAAGATACGGTCTCCAACATTGAGCAAACGCGAACGGATAAGTACGATAAGCCAGTGAAGGATATTAAGATTATCAATATTGATGTTTTCTAGAGGTATACGCACCTCACAAATATCCAACATATGCTAAATATTCCAGATCATACGAGCTACCATTTGGTAACTCACAGACGATCTTTGTTTACTTTGAKTTTCTTCCAAGCCACTATAGTGTCTTTTCCAAGTCATTATAGTATCTCTTCTAAGCAATCAAAGCGTAAATCGTTCTCCACACTAGCAAGCTAGTGCAAATGACAACATCTCGAGGAAAATCATACCATATAAAAATCTTATATTGTTTGAATTCATGACGAACTCGTGAGGAGTTGGTCGACATGAATTTGAGTGAAGTTGCGATGTTTTCTTATGCTGTATGACAGGTTTTATTTTCACACCATATTTTCGACAAAGCTGTTGAAAATAAGATATCAGGTCTTAGCTTTTCATAAAAGAAAAGATCGATTTGAAAGAGAAAGAATATGCGAGTATCGGCGCTGATTGGAAGTGGATTCGCTTGGATTGCTGTGGCTACTACCACTGCCGGGGCCAACATCCTAGACCATCACGCCTTGGTGTTCGGTGGCGAGGGAAGACAAATTGCCCCTAATGTAGATTGTCATACCTTGAAAGCCGAAGATGCGTGCGTTGCAAACAAATGCTACTGGTGTAAATCTGCAGCCGTGCCGTCGCAGTGTTATACGGAGGAGGAAGCAAGTCAATTACCGCCTTCGATCTTTCAGTGTGACAAAGAGCTGATTACATCGTGGGATCTTAAAGAGGTAACTCCCGTGTGTGATTATGGCGAAGTGCACCTCTGATACGATCTCTAACATGCCCATATGCATTATGCATAATCAGGTCCCAAGTGATGCGCATGGCATGAGCTCGCTTTTCAATGCGTGGAAGACGTTCCATGGCAAAAAATATGATTCACCCTTTGAAGAGCAAGTGCGATCCAACGTTTTCCAGTCAAATGCTCAACTAGTGGCAGCTCATAATAGCAAAGGAGATTCTGGATACATTCTGGAACTCAATGAATTTGCGGATAAGACTTGGTCAGTCCTGCAGCTCTCAATTCATTGCATTCAATCTTCGCGCGGCATTAATCTAACAAACGCATTATAAATGATATAGGGAGGAATTCCAGCGTTGGTATTTGGGCAGTCCGCAAACGTGCTCTGCTACTGGGTCAAGGTTTGCTAACGATGTCTGCGATTGACATATAATGTGCATTATCTTTGCTAACATATAGCACAATATCTAAAACAGTCAAGGAAACAGGATCATGTACACTGATGTTCCCAATACGAAAGACTGGCGCGACGAAGGCATGGTATCGCCCGTGAAGAACCAAGGCAAATGCGGATCGTGCTGGACGTTTTCCTCTACGGGATGCCTTGAGAGTCACTTGAAACTCAAGCATGGGAAGATGGTGTTATTGTCGGAGCAGAACCTGCTGGATTGCGCGCAGGCGTTTGACAACCACGGCTGCAATGGCGGCCTGCCGTCGCATGCGTTCGAGTATGTCAAGTACAATGGTGGCATTGATACTGAAGAGGTATGTTTCCTTGTTGCTTTTGTCTCAGTTGATAATCATCTAGCTGATTGTTATGCTATTGGGACTACAGACATACCCGTACGAAGCAAAGGAGGGCAAATGCAAGTTCAATACATACCACATTGGTGCCCAAGTAGATGATGTGGTCAACATTACTGCACGAGACGAAACGGAGTTGAAGAGCGCCGTGGGAACTGTTGGTCCCGTGAGTATTGCCTTCCAGGTGGTGTCAGATTTCCGCTTTTACAAGTCTGGTGTATATTCGTCAACTGAGTGCCATTCGGGCGAGCAGGACGTGAATCATGCTGTACTAGCTGTTGGATACGGCGTGGAAGGTGGCAAGAAGCATTGGATCGTGAAGAACAGTTGGGGGGCAACTTGGGGCATGGAGGGATTTTTCCTGATTGCTCGGGATGAAAATATGTGTGGAGTAGCGGATTGCGCGTCTTATCCTATCATCCATTAAGAAACAAATAGTCTTTTGAGACTCAAGCACAACAAACGATCATCAGATGACTGCTCCTTTTCATCGTTGAAGCCAATCAGGTAACGATTTATTGTTGGCTGAAAAACGAAACAACAAGAACATGAAGAAACAAAAAAACGGGATGCTATGTATGACCATTTATCCATCCAGAAACAATGGATGGATGTCTTGCATATATTGATGTAAGATAACTGTAGTACCGGTCCATGTACTTTTGTTTCTTCGTCTTGTTGTGTTCAACTTGCGTTCAGATCGGCGCGAATGGCTCTCGCCACATGCGTGTTCTTTCCATCACACTTGATAGCCCAGTACCGTAACCTAAATAGGAATGATGATCATGATGTCATTTCTCCTTTTCCTGAACCCAAAACTCGTCACATAGTATTCACATCTGTGACAAACTACGATTGAAAATGAAAGCGAATGATATCTGATTTATACATTTATCAAGTATAATTGGTGGCTCTTAGCCCTGTTTCCAAAATTCTTCAATTGAAAATTTATATGAGGTTTTTTATTTTTTCCAATACTGTTGATACATTGAGGTTTTTTAAGACTAAACGTACTGTGTTGGATCGCAGAGCTTTGCCAGAAAGCAAGTCTACCATTCCATTCTGTATTCCCCTTGCGTGGTCCAAAGGGACAAGAAGAAACGGACATTGAGGTATCAAGCAGATCGCCATGGGGAAGCACGGGTACCAAAAAATAGACGAAACCATGCCTTTAAAGGCACCCGTGGGAAGGAAGCAATCGGTGCGACGCATTCCGCTTGATGCAGCCACACAACGCGCACAACGGAAATTGCAATGGGCGTGCGCCTGTTCGCTGCTGTTCATGTTTGCGGAGATCGTCGGTGGGTTTTTGGCTGGTAGTCTTGCGATCATGACCGACGCTGCGCATTTGCTATCCGATGTTGCGGGGTTCTGTATTTCGCTATTTGCAATTTGGATCGGGACATTGCCAGCGTCGTCGCGGTTGAGCTTTGGATTCCAGCGCGCTGAAGTCATTGGTGCGGTAACGAGTGTGTTGGTGATCTGGGTCTTGACGGGTGTGCTGGTGTATGCTGCTATCGAACGCTTTCGTGAATGCTTGGAGCCGAATCCGAAAGAACGCGTGAACGGCAAGTTGATGTTCATCGTCGCGTGCATCGGACTGCTGGTGAATCTGATTCTCATGCAGATCTTGGGACATGGCCACAGCCATGGTGGTGGTGGTAGCCATGGCCATTCGCATGGATTCGCCAAGAGCAAAAGTGATAGATCCCATGGTCATAGTCACAATCACGGCCACGCGCACTCGCACGGTAGCAGCAGTGATGATGATAACAATGATCACTCGAGCCATAGCCATGGGCATAGTCACAGCCACGGGGGGGATCTGGAAAACGGTCATACGCACGGGATAAATACCATCAAGAAGAAAGTGACTGAGAACGGTCGCATGAAGCTTGAGAACCTCAACATTGAAGCAGCCTACATCCATGCATTGGGGGATTTCATCCAATCGGTAGGTGTCTGTATCGCTGGCGCACTGATCTGGTACAATCCATCGTGGCAAATCGCGGACCCCATTGCGACGTTTATCTTTTCCGTATTGGTGTTGGGCACGACCATCGGTATCGTCAAGGACAGTGTGCATGTGCTGATGGAAGGTACACCCGAGGGTATTCACCCAGAAGAGATTGAGAACGGATTGCGTGCATGCCCGTCGGTGTTGGCGATCCATGATCTACATATCTGGTCGCTGAGTGCAGGCATGCCATCGCTGAGCGTGCACGTGATCTCGGAAGATGCAGATTCAGCGTTGCATGAAGCGCAGGATTATCTGCTGTCGATGGGCATCACGCACACCACGATTCAAGTTGAGCGACCGACGAAGCAGTACCCGCGCAATTGTGCGTTGGACCTGAAGTGTGGTCAGGACTCACCACATAATAATGAATAGTGAGCATGAAAACAGCATAAAGAAGATGAGTGTGTAGCTGGAGGAGTATGAATGACGCATAAAAGTAGACGTTTGATGCAATGGGGAAGATGAATAAACGGCTTCAAACAATTATGTGGACACACTCGTTCGATAGCCTTTTGTAATGAGATTATGGCTGTATCAATTTTGGAAGGGTTTGCCTGGGAGGGAGGGTTACGTTGGACGTGACTCGATCATTTTGTAACCCTTCGACCCCCAGAGAAGCATGAACGCCCATCAAGCACGCATCGAGCAAGCGCGGCTGAAGAATCTCGAGTATATTCGCAGGTAAATAGCGTTATTCAATATATCCACCATCACGGTGCTTCACTCGTTCCTCATTGTCTCTGGATCGTTCTCTTTTTCCTGGCGTTGAATATAACAGACTCGATGAGGAAAGGGCTGCGCAGGAGGCGGACCACCTGCTGTCGTCCATGGTGAACGAGTTCGGTGATGGTACAGAAACCGCTACTGCATCTGCTGGAAAGCGGAAGAAACAGATAGCAACGAAGAACACGAGTGTGTACATCACCGGACTGACGACCTATATGGCGTGCAAGCAACTTGGTACTCCGATTGCTTTTATTTATTTTTTGATGATGACTGCTGTATCTAGTATACAATAATGGTGGATTTTTAATCAAAACAATGCATGTGGTGTATTCTATGATTGTGATAGAGGGCATGTGTGCGAAACTGGGCAAAGTGCGACGCATCAAGTTTTACAAGGATGCGAGAGGCGGACTAAAAGTACTGAGCCTCTGTGCACGACACCTGCTGTTTGGCTTTGGACTTGCTTGGATGATAACTTCTTATTGTGATTTTGTATTGTCTGTTGCAGGGTGATGCCGTTGTGACGTTCCAATCGCATGTGGCATCCGACAAAGCGATTGAAAGGGTAAAGAGCATTCTATGTCTTGTTGTCAACGGTCGAATACGTTGACAACTGAATCTCGAGATACGCTTGAGCAAACTCTCTTCTCACGTGGCTGTTCACTGCTTCATCGACTTGAAATTGGCTGGTGATGCTTGTGTGTTTGCGACCACCAGTTGAACCATTTCGAGATCAAGCCAGGCGTTCTCATCACGTAATGCTCTCACAATTATCTTTACACGAGTATTTCGATCGGTATGAACACTGAGTATTATTTTCCTTTCTATGGTTGTAGTGCATCGGCAGCAGACTTTACCAAGAAGCATACACAATCGGATACCGACCCGAAACCAAATGAGGATGTCCAGCCAACCGGACCAGAACAACAAACTCGCCTGTTTATTCCGGAGGAACTAAAGGAGGAGGAAGCAGCAAATTCCGCCACTTCTGAAGGCTCTCGTTCACAACTCCAGGCTAATAAGTCAGATATTTTACATGAGCAGCATGTGAAAATGGACTTGCCGTCTAAATCGATCATTTTGAAGAACATTTGGGATCCACTGGAACCTCAAGAGAGTACCAATTTCTTTGACGAGTTGGAGGAAGATATGCGCTCGGAATGTAGCAAAAATGGACCAGTAGAACATGTAGGAATCTGCAGGCTGCTTGGTCGTTTCTTTGCGCAGGCACTCACAACTATGATGTGCTTTTGAATATCCAGGTTCATATTGTCGCAAACGGCTCGGTGATCGTTCGCTTTCGAGCATTGGAGAATGCGATTCGATGTTTGCAAAAGATGAATGGCCGATGGTTTGCTGGTCGACAGATTGAGGCATCTTTTGATCAGTCTACACCAGAGGAACCAGAAGATGAAGATGCGAAACTGGAAGCATTCCTTGCATCTATTGGCTAGGTTCTTTATGATTGTCGAATGTGTTAGAATTTGTTCAACGTGGCTGATGGAAATACTCGTCAAAAATGACAAAGTTATTGGGTTGTGGGAAGTAATGCTCTATGCCAGCATGTTTCTTCAGGAATGCAAAAAGCTTTGAGGATGGTCGATCATACGCCAACTGATGTGACTTTGTTTGTTCTGACTGAGACATGGGAGGTAGCGCGTTTACTGCTCAGACTGTTGAATGTGTCAATTGACAACAGATGATACACATACCCGAAGCATATGCTGAAAGAGCTGTACACCGATACCGCTGCGCTGATAGCTTTCTTCGACATAAAAATCTAAGACACAGAGTGGATCCAGCTCCTTGTATTCTCCTTTGGGTGTCTGCACGTCAGATACAAATAGCCCTGACGTCAATGAATCATGCGACTGCTTGCATTGCCAATACACACTCACCACATAGAAGAGATGTTTGATACCGGTTTTCAAGTATCCTACGACATCGTTATCGTCGTCATTGCGTGCAATCCAGAGTTTTTGTTGCTGTGAAACTCCATGCAAAGCGAACAATTTCACCGATGTGATCGCTTGAGAAAGCTGTTGGGACTAGCACAGCAGAGAACAATATTCCAGAGAAGTAAAGCTTCAGAACTCGCTCTATATTTGTATTCACACATTTTGGCGACGTACAATTGCTGACTTCTTTCCCATCGCGTCGATGGTCTCAGCAAGGTCAGCATACTCAATCAACACCAAGGGATCTGTCACCACTTCAATTTGGATACCCATTGTGTGAAGAATTGAAAAAGTAGGTGGCGTTCAGAAGGAATGATTAGAAACGACTTTAGAAACGTTAGGACTTTAAGTTGCCTGGTCACGCAGCATTGACGCACGCAGCGACACGATTGAAAGAGCGAAAATGGGAGCGGAGATGTCGAAACCAACGGTGGAGAATCCATGTGCACAGCAAATGGACGAGTATATCAAGTGAGTGGTAATTGCCTATCCGTTCAGCATCGATGGTAAGAGGCGTCATTGTCGTTCATTCTTGTGCATTGCGGTCAGATGTGTAGAAAGCCGGAATGCTGAAGCTGGAGGTTTGCGCGATGGAGACGAATGCGAAAAAGAAGGTGAAGCGTATCGCGAATGTAGACGAAAAGCGAGAGAATGGCAGAAGGCACAAGTAGCAGCAACGAAGCAATAAATACAACGAGTTAAACCAGAAAGGGAAAACGAAATGAAAATGCTCAGTACGTCCATATATCCAGCGAATCAATAGATCGCTTTTGTTCATAACATTCATCATCATACGCATCATCACAACTACTCACCAACACGCATACGCTCCTCTTCTTCTTCGTTCTGTTCCTCATTGCTACATATGCTCATACTTTTTATAAGAATACACTTGATACACTATATCATGCCAATGTCTGGACGAGATCCCTCGTAGACGATTTGCTGCGTCGACTTGCATAAAATTCGTCCTCAGTGCCGTGGAAATCAAACAGCGACCCGTTGTGGCTATTGCTCTCTCCATCCATGTGACTACGACGTCGAGTGATCGTACACGTTTGTTGATTATAGTTTCGGTTGGTCATCGGTCCGCTCATGGTCATACTCGCGTAGTGGATGCCTCCGATAGAATCTGCCGCTGGATTCCGATGATATAGTGCCGATCCATTAGTGGTAATGATATTGGGCTGAGAGTGACCCCTCGCGAGTGTCCAATCGTTTCGTCCACTGTTGGTGCGAGGCACTCGCTGGCGGCGTTGTGAGAGGACTTGAATGTCTTGTGGCATGTACGCTTCGGGGATTAATCGGTCCGAGTTTGACAGAATGGATGCCACGGACGTATCGGTGGACCCAGAGAACGATCGCGTGCGATCGTCGGACGCCAAAAGCTTGAAGCTATTGTTTTCGTATTGATACTTTTCATATTCCTATAGCACATGACACAAATAGTCGCGCATACTTTTTTGTCAATATGAGTTCAAAAGGCTCGTTTAGTATGAGCATGAATTCACTCACCGAGAGATGGTCCTTGTCATCCTCGTTCGTGGTGAGACCACATGTAGACACAATGTTGCCCATGGCGATCGATTCTTTTCTTGAAATGAGCGCCCACTCGCTTAATGGATACCCCCAGAAATAGAGATCTACTGACTGGCGGATCACACACGCACGCGTCTCCTCCAACTCTCAGTCACCCACCACAAGCACGCACGCACACACCAGCTCCTGAAGTGGTGGTGCGTTCTCTCGAGTCTTCTTTCACTGGCCTCAACCGTCACAACACCAGCGTAGACCACACTATTTACAGTACTTAGAATTTCTCCAATGGGGAAAACTTTTTGCGGTATAAAGTATACAATGTATACATTATTTAGGATTTTATCTTTGATAACACGATTTGTTTAAGTATTGTTTCGGTGTGGGAGAGAGCATAGCACTCTTTTCGCGCCTTTACCAAAGCCCAAAATTACTGTTGGGGTGACGAGATGACGCTCGCGGTGTCAACTGTTCGAAAAAAAGAAAACAGTAACTGACTGTTTTGTTCCGTCCTTTTTTTTGTAAAAAAAGAACTCTATATAAGATTATGTCCCTGTATAAGAGATACGGATATGTTATGTTTTATATATCCGTTAACTGTTTGAAAAGTTGATTTTTTTGTTTCTGGGTGCTGTAGTCAGTCTGAATGCCAAAGAGAAAGGAAGGAAACAACAGATCAAGCGGCAAGGACAGGAAAGGAAGAGAAGTCTGTTTATATTTGCTGTAAAGGATCATACGAAGCACGGATTTGTACCCATACACGCAGAGAAAGAAAAAAAATGGCGGTGCGTGTGCGCAGGTGGAGCGATGTGGAGTCTCGACGTAAAGTCTTTATGTCATCTCAACTTCAAACTTCCACTCACAAACCCACCCCAGCATCGGGTCCGGGGCCTAGTTCATCATCGAACGTGGTGACGCTGTCGATGGTGGAAGAACAATATAATGTACAGGACGACATCCAGGAATGCGTCATTTGTCTGGATGAATTAGAAATCGGTCGCGCGTTGTTCACGGCTGAGTGCGGGCATCGGTTCCATTTCAGCTGCTTGTTGGAGAACGTCAACCACGACGAAGCGAATTCCGACAAGTGCCCGATCTGCCGGAAATCACAAACCCAGTGGCCTGAGCAGACTGCGGGGCTCGTCAAGGCCCATCCTTACTGTACGTTGATGGATGCAGTGCTGCCTATAATAATGGGTTATTCACCGCTTCGTGCATGATTCATTTTAGGTACAAATTGTGGGAAACGAGGTACTGGCGGGCAATTCTGCGATGGCTGTGGACAATCTCTGGCGCACACCCCTACTGCGCAGGAGCGTGCACGTGCGGCTGCAGCCGCTGCAGCTGCACGCAGTAACGTTGTGGTCGAATGTCCATCGTGCCGCATCCGCTGCTTGGTCAGTACAACTGCACGCGGGACGCTGCAGTGCCCCAACGGTCACTTGTTCCAGCTGCGTGTGCCCAATAGTATGGGTAACTCGATGCGACAGTCATTTTCAGGAATGGGCAGCGGTGCTGCGAACGGTATAGCTGCAATGTCTGCGGGCTCACGGCCGATCATGCGCCAGTGTCCGACCTGCTATACGCGTGTGCAGATGCCGCCAGGGAGTCAAGCTGGACAGTATATGTGCCCACATGGTCATACATTTTTCTTCTCGCCGTTCTAAGTGGTGGCTTTACGAAATAATACACAATCGAGAGAACAAGGGAGCGAGAACACGCAGAAAAACAGAAGAGGACATTAAGAAGGTGTGACGAATGGAGGACGGTGAGATGTAATGTATTAATTAGTAGACAAGTATTTGACGAGAGGTTTTCTTTACTCTTGTTTTATTTGGAGTTATTTAATGTTCTTGCTCACTGCGGTCCTTGTGAAATCAGCACGTCGCCGTTGATGAAGGCGTCGACGCGCTGCAACTTCTTGAGTGTGAGATCCATCGGATACTTGTACATCTCGGCGTTCAGTGGCATACAATTGGCCGTGCGTTGATCCACTTGAATGTACGTCCAGCATACTGGCACGAAATCTTCTGCAGATGATGCCGGAGTGGATAAAGCGGCCGAGATCGTGGGAGAGATTGTGAGTTCAAACACGACACAGGCGCCATGAGGAAGATTCTCTAGCGGGGTCTGCATGTGCCATGTGAATGACCACACCAGTGACGAAGCAAGTACCATTGGCTGCACAGATACTTGTTGCTTCATTTCCACCAAATTACGCTGCGAGTCCACAACGGAAATGATGATTCGCGGACGGCTGAGGTACTCAGGATTGCTGATGCCAATAAGTTCGACAAACACAGAGACATACGAACTATGGCGAATTTTACCAGGCTGTTTGAGCAAGAAGAGCAATGGCATCTCCTTCTCGACGCTCGCGTTGTTCTTCTTGATGAAAGACCCACCTACGAGAGACGACGAAGAACCACCAGCACCTCCATAATTCGAAGAGCCGACGCTTGAGATCGCGTTCTTCGCCAAAGCCGCCTTCAGTCGTTGGACTTCTTCAATTTCATGTGTAGAGAGTCCAGTTGCCAAGGCGCCACGATCAAGTAAATGCTTGGCCACAAGCAAATTATTCGCTCGAAGAGCTAATTTCAACGGTGTTTCTTGGTTTATCGTCATTGCGTTGATCTCTGCTCCATTCTCAATCAACCAAAGCGCTGCCTTAACCAAATCGGCCTCGTGATCGAGTCTGGCTTTGCCGATAGCAATCTCTTCGGGAGACTTACAATCTTGAGGACGCTGCTTTTGCGGATGGTTATTGGTGTCGCTACTACTGTGATTGTTGTTGCTTTCATCGTCAGTGGAGACAGAAATGGCTGATGCAGTGACTGCAACTTCGAGAGCGCTGCCATTGCTATTTTCACCACCAGCAAAATTAGCAGACCCTGAAG
Source organism: Pilasporangium apinafurcum (assembly GCA_001600495.1). Taxonomy (NCBI): domain Eukaryota; phylum Oomycota; class Peronosporomycetes; order Pythiales; family Pythiaceae; genus Pilasporangium; species Pilasporangium apinafurcum. The sequence continues at coordinate 43,247 of BCKE01000062.1, forward strand.
TAGATGAACTTCCTGGTATTGTAATGGTGACTCCTGAGACCAAGTGTAGCGGTGTTGCCTTGCCTGGCGATTCGTTTGTAAGATTGGAAACTCTTTTCCGCGCAGCAAAGTCTACAAACTCCAGTTTGCCATATTTCGAAGCGCGATGCATAGCGAAAATCCTGGATTCAATGCTGCTTGGGATGCTGTTGCGTAAATGCGCAAGCCACTTCTGAATTTCGATCTCGTTTTCTGCGGCGAAGTACAGTCTGCCTTCTTTGTTGCGGCCCTCAAGAAGCTGTGGGGAATGAATCTCAAACGCAAACGGAATGTCTATACTCTTCTTCCAAAGTGAGACGCGCAAATCAATATGCTTTGAGCTTTTCTTCTGTAATGTGGCTGGCTTGTCATTGGCATAGTATTCGAGTTGTGGGTAGTGCGTATCGTTCACGCACAGGACTACAAATCGTCGCATCCACCGAGATGTCTCACGCCGTTTCTTGAGGTAGCCACTGTAGATAATCCCTGGTGCCATAAATCCGCCATCTTGTTCTGGTTCCTCTTCTTTGACTTTGGATGACGGAAGAATGTCTCCATTCTGGACTGATGGACGCGCTTCATTTTCTGGGTTTTCATGGTTTTGATTGTTGCCGTTGCTGTCGTGGGCGAGCTTTTTGGGCTTTTCATCCGTGGACTTTGGGGTCTGAGGCTCGAATTCAGGAAGTGCTTGCATTTGGAGAGCCAAGAGTTTGATCATATCGTACTGACCATGGGCACAGGCTTCATGGAAAGCAGTATTTCCCTTACCATTTTTCATATTCAAGAGCTCATCTTTGGCGTGCACACGCTGATCAAGCATGTACTTGATTACATGGAAATCTCCACAACCCGCTGCATGGTGGAAAAGCGTGTTATACCCAAAGGCTTTTGGGCGCAAGTTGAAAAATAATGACGGATTCTGTCGAAGCTTCTGTGTGCGGCGATCTGATTCTTCCATCTTGGTGTGGGTGGTCCAAGACGTACCGGCTACAGAGTGTGACGACCGAAAGAGACTGGCTACTTCGGTTTCCCAACACTTGACACGGTGATATTTTCGCCACGCAGTTTGAATGCGCTTCGCTGACGTTCGAAGTCTTCGAAACTCCTTTCGAAGGAGCCAGCTCTTTGCCAAATACTGGAGTACGACGACGTTGATTTTCATGGCAACATATTTACATCGACAAATCCAGCCTTTCATGGCATGTTGAAGCCGCACCATCGCTCGCATGCGCTTCTCTTTGACACCAATGGCATATTTTTGGCGACGTTTGCTTTGAATATACACGACACGCTTTCGGATGGTTTGATACAGCTTCTGATGTCTCCACATTCGCACAAGTGCCTGGAGTTTAACGATGCGTTGCTTCAGCATTTTAAATTTTTTGTGTTGAATGATTTGTCGTACGAAGGCTGCTAACACGATGGAAGCTTTTTTGCGTAGTAAAAACTCGCGTCGCATAATAACTGACCGATAAAGCGCTTGGATTCGGATGGTGGCTTTGCGTTGTAAAGTATACGCCTGACGATATGTGATCATTCGGCACCATGACTGCAATGCCAGCGCCGATCGTTCCTTGAGCTTCCTTGCACGCTCTGCTGCCGTACGGGACAAGAATCCTCGCACATGTTTCTGGATTCGGATGGCAGCTTTGGTCTGCTTTGCCCACACAACAAATCGTTTGTGTGTCAAATGCCGCAAAGTCACACGAAAGATCGTGTTCGCGGCACGCTTTTGCCGTTGAAATATTGTTTGAAGTCTATAACGGCGGAATTGCGCTTGCAGCCGGACACTCGCGCGCATTATACCAAGAAATCGCTTGCGGAGGACGTACATACGCCAGCGTGCTTGTAATTTCGTCATTCCAGTCTTCATCAGCTGATACTTCTTGTATGCAAGTCGGGATCGTACTAATTTAGATTGAATGATCACTGCTTGCTCATAGCGTAGCGTCGCCACAGCCGCTTCCAACTTCTCCACTTGACCATAACGCAAGAAAACTTCGTTTTTACCCATCGCAAACACTTTTTTCGTGTTATTATCAAGTTTTTGACTGACCTTCTCACCTTCCAACCACTCGTTCGCGATGGCTTCACATGCTTCTTTCAGCATTTTCGACTCATTTTGACGAACAGTTTGCACAGGGTACTTGCGCATGGCTAGTGACCAAAAGAGCTCGTAAAATACATCAAAACGCTTGCGGATAGGGAACCCCTCCTGGCGAATACGTACCACTTCCAGCACGCCACTGTAGACAAGTTGATCACGCACAAGCTCACAACTGAAACCTCCAGGAAATTTCAGGTTATTAGGCTTGATGCACTTGATGTAGTTGGGCGTGGTGTTCCAAAGCACGTCCATCAGTTCCGTCAACTGCGTTCGGAATCGACTTGTCACGGTTGTGGTGCCAGTTAAATGTGTACCTTGCTGGCGTTTCCCACTATTATTCGCTGGAGTGACAGGTGCATTAACCCGCTTTTGTGGACCTTTACTGTCCACTGAAGTGCTAAACATGGCCTGCAGCAGCGTTTGGGAGCTTCGCTTGAGCAAATCTAGCAAATCGTCATGTAAATTGTCGGTATTCTTGGCGATAAAGTCATGAATGTCATATGTGACTTCCCCTGCGTAGTGTCGGATCACAAACTCGTCGCATTCGAATCGTGGCTTCGTGTAATTGGGGTGTTTGTCCAAATGGTTGCCGTGGTAAATTGTCAGTAGCTGCTTGTCGGTCGTTTTCCGCTTCAGCAGCATTTGTTCCTCTAAAAGCGGTAATAATCCCGTCGGTGGCTTTTGGATCAAATCCAGACATGATTGATTGTCCTTGAATTCGACGATAGAGAATGCAATGCCTTCATTTGCGTACCGCTCCTGTTCCAACACGAATATATGTTTATTAAACTGTTGCTGAAGTGTCTCATTCGTGAAATTGATGCATAACTGCTCAAGACTGTTTTTTTTCATGACTTCAAAGCCGAATATGTCCAAGATTCCGATAAATGCTGGTGCAGAAGGCGCACCACCCGGCCCTTTCCGTGGTGGTGCTCGCTCTTGACCACTCATGGTGGTTTGTTCTTTTGCACAGGCATTGATACGAGCGATTAAATGATGAAAAAGCTCGCCGTAGAGGTACTTGCAGAAGGCGTCCATAGCATTTTTCGCATGTTCAGGTGTCAGTTTCATCTCTAAGATACTTCCACGTCCCGTGATCGTGGTCTGTGTGACCATTTTCTTGGCAAATTCTGTGGGGTTCACACCCAACAGCATGGAAACATGTTCGAGATGAACACCTTCATCACTTTCTGGAAACACGACGATCGTGGTTTCTTCTTCACCACCACCAGCAGGTTTCATCGCTTCGAATTGGACATTCCCCAAGTGCAAAATGGCCGCAAGGATCTCAAACATAGGCATCTGGAAATTGGTTTTGTCCATCCCAAGCTGATCCAAACACGTGCGGAGCTGCTCAAATTCGACACGATCATCCACACCATCGACTTCAACGCATTCACCGTGCGTTAAGTAGGTGTAATTCCAGACATTCTCCTGCAGCTTGAGCTTCTTCTCTTCAGCACTGCCTAGCGTCTTCAACCCAGCAAGCAATTGATAAAAGATATGGTAGTTGCGCTCATTTGCTTGAGGCATCACCAGGCGCGTTTTCTCGAGCAAGAAATGCCGGATTGAGACGCCAGCCATGCGACCTTCTGGGTTGTAATGGATTTGAATGTATTTGCCGAACCGACTTGAGTTATCATTTCTTGAAGTTTTAGCATTCCCAAACGATTCTAGGATCAAATTTGAAAGCACGACGCACTCTTCAATCCGCTCATGGACATTCGTATGTGCATTCGCAGCGACAGCAGTGGTTGTCGACATCGTGGTTGTGTTTGAGGCGACAGCGTGCTTACTGGCAGTAGCGAGATACTTCATAATGTATTTAGATGCTTCGGTCTTGCCCGCACCACTTTCTCCACTGACGATGATTGATTGTGGGGTTCCCGTGCCAGGTAACACGCCTTTCATGCCTGTGTACGCTTTTTCAGCAATGGTGAAGAGATGTGGCGGTCGTTTTCCCGCGTCGACGGACTGATGCTGCTCCATGAAACCCACTACGTCGTAGAGCAGAGGAATAGTCTTATATGGATTGATTGAAAGCAAGATATCGGCAGTGAACGTGTAGATCTTGTCCATTTCGAACCGCTGGCGCAACACATTGAGCAATGGTGCTTCGTGCATGTTGTTCATCAACGCGATATCCTCATGGTCGACAACGTGCGATGCATCAAATGTATAAAGTGTAGAGAGTGGCAACGTTTGCAATTTCTCCTCGGCGGCATCAGGTAAGTAAATCTGTGCGGTTTGTTGATCTAACGCGATGGCATGGACTTCACCAATCCGCCAGAGCACTTTTGGGTCTGAGACCCAGACTTTATTCCCAACAAGCAAGTGATTGGGATTGATCAGTCCCAGCATGGGTAGTCCTGCTCCACCCGAGTTAGAAGGATTACCAATGAGGTCATTCGTCTTGCCGCCAGGTTTGGTGATGGGGTTGACAGCAGCCGAACCAGAAGACGAAGACGTTAATGCAGGCTTTCTGAACATGGTGATTCTCCAACAAACTCAAAACACCGAAGAAATGGATTATCAAAGGATGGATGCTAACCAGTTCGGTAGGTTGAGTGAATGACCTCAAGCGATGCCAATCGCCTCGAGAAATGCTTTCGTGTGTTACTCGTGGCTCTGAAAGGCTGAAGAGACATGAGTGCTGTCGAAAGTGAGTCGTTTCGTAACTTATCCATAAAAAGCCAAATTTACAAATCCGTGTGTCAAGCCAAAAGCAAAGACAACACCGCCACACGCAGCAGGTTTAGCAACTCAATGAAAAGCCGTCAAACATGTGAATATGACAAAGTTATTTTTTCTTCTTGTATCCCCCTATTTCTCCTACCTGCAGGATACACTTTGATGTGTTTTTTTAAGCGAAGCAATCTCTATCAATAAAAGCAGTAACTTGTTTCGGATTCTGTGCAATGAGCTCTTTTCAAGAACAGATGTGAGGAGATTGAGTGTATGGAAAATTAAAGCGACTGTCCAGAAAGCGTGGTGCGGTAGTATCGGTAGAAAAGGAAGGCAAACATCACACATACGACTGTGTGGAACAGTATACAAACAAAGACTTGTTCTCAGAGTTCAGGTGTCGAAGATGTCTACTCTGCGGTTGTCTAGTCTTAGCTAGCTTTTGTTAGCCCAAACAAAAAACAGGAGGTCCTTCCTGACGTACTTGCATGTTGGTATCACATGATCTTTTGAGGTTCAAGGCAAGCTATGATTGAGTTGCCGTTACTTCAGATGACGTGTCCTTTCACTTTGCAAGAAGTGACAAACTACGCTTATCTTACTTCATAAAGTTACTTTTATAATCGCCAACAGATCGGGTACACATAACGAAAGCGAATAGAAGACGAAGAGCAGAATGCATGGCGATTTACGTGGCTTCTGTATGTGATTTCGGCTGCTTGCAACTGCTATGATTGCACTCTTTGTATTAGAGATAACAGCACAGCGAATTCTTCCTAACTACTCGTATTGTTGATTTTCCTCACTTGACGATGCGGTTTTGTATGTGTGTGCTTATCTAGATGGTGCGCCGGTGACGTACGCGTGTTCGATGGCTATTGGTGCCGCGAGTTCTGCGAGACTGCTCTTTGATCAGGGTCGACTACTTGTTCTAGGTACAGCATTGGATGTATCTTGAGAATATTGAGATATGGCAATAATGACATAAATCCTCACGAATATGTTGTATTTTTGTTGGCACTAGATCGCGATGCCGTGCTCAAGCGCATGCAACTCTGGCGGATCTTTACCCACCAGTTCACCTTTCACCAGTTGAGTAGATGGCTACAAATACTGGATTTGTTGACCACCGGAATCGATAATCTAATGCATTAGTTATGTAAACAGTGGGTTGGCGATGACCTTCGGTCTCTACATCATTTTCCAGTTCCGGATTTTAGAACGGCAGATGGGATCACGGAAATTCGGTAGTCTGACGGTATTCATCCTGGCTATCACGGGCGCATTGGAGTACGCTGCGTTGGTGTATACGCCCACATTCGCGCGTCGGCTGCCTGGTGGACCGTACGCGCTCCTTGGCGGCTTGACTGTCTTCTTCAACAGTACGTTTTACTGAGAAGATGTCGAGTGTCATTAAAGCATAAATTGACGTGTGTTTTTTTATTGGTGAATATGCACAGAGTTTATCCCGAAGCTGCATCCACGGTCGTTCAGCGTCGCAGGCTTGAACTTCTCAGATAAATCCAGCACCTATCTCTTTCTCCTTGTGGTATGTTATGTCTTTTGCGGATTGAACAATAATTAATAATTTATAACTGAATCTCTCACCTGTATTTTGTGTGTAGATGGTTGGCCGCAATCCTATGACGCTACTACCGTTTCTTTTGGGTGCTTTTATGGGCTTCTTGTTCAGCTCCACGCCGTTATCCAAGCTGCGTTTACCATCTTTTATCTGCTCCTTCCTTGGTGTACGTACTATAGTTACTCCTCAGAGAGACATATCAGTATTTACTGAAAGCGTCGGCTGTTTTGTAGCTCTTCCATCCGTTTTTTGATGTCGTTCCAGCCAGTGCTGTCGCGCTTCAGCGGCAACGACGTGCTTTGGAAGCGCAGCAACGGTTAGGAATTCGGAATCCAAATGCTCCAAATGGGGTCATAGGCCAAGGTTTTCGTGATCAATTGCTACCTGGTGCGGGAGGGATGTTGCCCCCACGCATGGCTGCCGCACCACCCTCAGAAGACGCCATTCAGCAGCTGATGGTTAGTTGATTTCATGGTTATCTTGTGGCAGATGATGATTCACAGTCAGCTGACGTTGGTGTTTGGTTGTATAGGCGCTTGGTTTTGATAGAGAGCGAGCAATCGCAGCGCTGCAGGCGACGAGTAACAATGTGGAAGCCGCCGCGAATCGCCTTCTTAACGGCATTTAGAGTGCAAGATCAAAAATTGATCAAGCAATAAACGACACACACATGCAAGAAATACAGAAGAAGCGTGAGCTACTGGTAATAAATAACGCATTGCTATTGTTGTTCTTGCGATTTACTCTCACAATTCTCTTGTTTCAGCCTCACGCACGAATTAAAATGACTTGGTTGCTTGGTATAAATGTACAGCAGCTCCACTCACGGATGTTGTTCCTAACTACCTACTATTAGATGATTTTGTAATTTGAAACACCACCAGTGCTTCATAAAAATTCACTCAGTCCGAGGTCCATCCGCTCGTATTCATGAGGAGACGCTGGCGGATGTTGCTTGCGAGATGGTGGTGATGATAGTTCTGAAACACAACCACCTTCGCCGACAAACGTCACTTTCGTGAGCGTGTGCACCCAATTGCGCTTGAAACTACGCGTCTCGGCTGTGAACACCACGCGCTCACCGTCATTTTTGTTGACGACAAACATGAGCCCGATTTTTGGTGGCAACGTAGCACCAAAGAGCGCAATCTTCTTGGCCATCGACATCGTTTGACAGTCTTGTACTCGCAAAACTGTGAAATGATATTTGAGCCCCGTGTTCTTGGCGGCATGCGCCGGTGAGGCATAACAAAACAGCGTGTGATCTTTCAACAGACAATAGTACTGCTTCTGTTTCTGCTGAAAGAATGGCGACGGACTGCGCATTGCTAGGAACCCTTGCTGCAGAATTGTGTCTTTGGATTGACCTGCAAACTTGGATTGACGCAATTCCTTTGCCAAGTGGTTCATCTGTCCGAGTTCTTCCACAGAGTAATGACAATTTGCTTTCTCTTCGTCTGTGGCTTCTGGGATTTCAAACTCTTCATCTACTAGCTTTTCGTTCGGCGGAAAATGTACATGACGACGTGCTTTGTCTGTGTGATGGTCGTTATGGCTGTCTTTGATGCCGATCGCTTCAATGTAGGCTGACCATTTCTGCGCCAAATTATTAGAAGGGGTCTTTTTCAGACTCGGAGCTAGTGGGGCCACCGTTGGTGGAGTGCTATTGCTCCGCTCAGTGCGTTTCTTGTGCGGCCAACGATGAGTCGGGGACTCATTCTCTCGTTCTTGCTCTTCGCGTCGTGACTTCCCTAGCAATCGCATGTCTTCTCGTCTGATGAATTTGCTTCTTCTTCTCCTTGTCAATTTCACAAATGAGTCAAGTTGTTCGTAATGATCTCTTCGGTTAGGCTTGTTTTTGTGGGCGGAGATCTTCGGTTAGACCAGTCTTTCTTCTGTGTATCCGCAACGGTTACTGTATGTGCTTAATTAACGGTGTATTCGCTGATTCTTTAAACGAAAAATGAGCCGGTGGAGGTTTTAGACCACAACACACGTATGGGGGTTGTTGTTAGAAACGCGCTAAAAAATATCTTCGAGCTGAGTATATCGCAGTAACAAAGGACACGAAGTGTTTTGCCAGCAAGTGTCTCGCTTGTTGCGCGTTTGTTTATGTATTTTTGAGTTGTGTGGTAAGCGCAGAGGATTTCTTTATCTTCTTTTTTTTTGCTTTTTTACCGCATCTGCTTGAAGATCAAAAGATCAACCTAGGAACCAGTCAGATTCAGTTTGGAGCATCATTTAACTTAAAATAGTACTCAGTCAAATACGGAAGGGAAGTTTGGCAGTATTGTGTGGAATTGGTTGGATAAATCGTGCATTACATTGGAATGGTAGACTGAGTACTTGCTGCATACAGATTGGAAGCAGAACGAACGCGGGTTTTTGAGTCCAATGGCAGCTGATATTCGCTGTGTTGGCTCATGCATTGAATAGACCTTCAATCTGGATCCGCGGCAACATACTGATTTAACATATTATTGCATTTCTTCCATCTCTATCCCATCTCCCTCATTCCTCCCCTTTCTCTCCCGACTGTAGGTGCAGACGTTTCTTTATGCGTTTTTTGTGTGGGACCTCCCGGGATGCAGTTGCCCATTTAAGACTCTCTAATTTAATATTTTTTGTTGAGAAAAATATTTTAGTGGGTTTTTGAAGTTTTTGCTGCTTCTAGTACACTGAACGATATGAACTGCGCAAATGATGTTAATGAAATATGACCGCCACCAGCCTTTTAAATGTTACCAGTTTCTAAATCGTCCTATCTTTCTTTTCAAAAAGGAGTATCATAAAAAAACAGTTGTCGCCACACACGCACGAAAGCGTTTCACGACGAATCATGACATACGAAATATCCATACATAATTCGAAGTATTACAAAACGAACCCTCTGTTTTCTAAACGTATGACCATAACAGAATCATGGTTGCTCCATACATGGAACTAAGATGCGCAGGGTTCCTCGATCAGTTTGGTTTCACATGATCAGAATTGAGATGAGAACAAGTGTCCAGCAAACTGAACACAAAATGAAAAAGTTTCATTGTCGTATTCTTACGGTGACATTCTTCGGTGGCCGTAATTGTGTAATTCGACAGAACATGCTAATATCCCATTTATTTATTTTAAAGTAACCATGCCAAGCTTTCAGGTTGGAGATTGCTTATTTTGTATTATATATGTCTAAAGGAATCTTTCTTAGCATTATTCCGAGAAAAATGCTGTAAGTGGCCATATTTTTCCAATAATTACTCCGATTTGCTGCAAAAACGGTACAATATCCAAAAATAACTTGTCAATAATCAAGCATTATTGGGTTTTCAATCAAGTGATGGTGAGTTGCTGAATTAACCTAATTGCTTCAAAAAACTGGTCAGTAGAAATAATCAGGTTAAAGCTACGAGCGTTAACCCCAAAAAGTTGCAGCCGCTTGGACAGCAATGTCATTTCATCCGCACGGAAGAACATATTGAGGGCTTTCTCAAGACTTACGTCCATGCATCTTAACTTCCTGGTCTTGCCATTGGGACGTGATTGTATGTAATAATTTAGCACAATGTAACGATTTACAAACACCATACGAACTACCCTGTTTATGTTGCCTGTTGAATGTAAATTTGCACTATTGAGTATCGTTATGAAAAATTCGAAGAGCTATGGTCCAAACATGACAGTTGAAGAACACAGCACATTGAAGTGACGTTGAAGCTGGTTTGCTAACGACAACCGCGTTGGGAAATGCCGCTAGGATGGGGGAAGTTTCACCCATCAAACTAACTCATTCTATGGGCTTGCCAAGAAACGGCGACAGGTTTTGCCCTAGAGCTCCTCCAAGCGTTGTAGGGCTGTGGCTTCTAGGCGCACCAAGACGTCCACGCCCTGGGAGTTATTGATACCCTCAAGGAAAAACACAAACCCGTCGAGCACAGGCCGCCTTTATGGTGTTGTGTACTACGGAAGCGTGCCAAAATTGGCATCGTGGATGGCGGGTTGCCGTCATGAAGAGAACCACAGGTCTGGTGCAAAGAAAAAATTGAAGCTCAACTTTGTCGACCCGCTGTCGCATTTGGCAGCGTCGTATTTGTGGACAGACACGCGGAAGCAGTTCACGATCGTCCACAGCTATGTACGTGTGGGTGCGTCTGTTAACTCGTCCGCACGGTGTGTGGGCAGTGGTGGGAGCGCAACGTTGACTGTAAAATTTTCGGTTGCATACGTCGATGAACATTGATGATCAATGTTGTGTTGATGTTCTTGTTGCAAGCACGGACTTGGGCGATCAGCACCATCGAGATTTCCGTTAATGTGTTCATCGTACTGATGTAACCACTGGATTGCGTCCGCGCGGACAAATTCGTACTCTGTATGGTCAAGTGGACGACATAGTGACCGATCTTAAGGAATTGTATGTTGTGGCTGCGGCTGAACAGCAAATGGCGGTCGCGGTTGATGGTCAATGCTCTGTCCTTAACATTCTGATAGTAGACGCACCAAATTCTGCGAGTTCTGATCAGATTTTTGATAAAATGATCGAAAGCACATTTACTGGTCTATTGAATTAGTTTTCAACGAAAGTACTCAACACACAAACTCTTAATAACAACTTAATCACACACCCATTTACCCAGTCTACATTCTAATCCGCAGCACGCCAGCACGCAGGGATGTACTTCGCCCACAAATCTCGCAATCTCTCCAGCGCCTTAGCCTCCAAGAAGACCAGCAAGTCGATCCCAGAAGATTGCGCCATTCCTTCGAGGATAAACACGAATCCATCGTGCAATGGCAACGTCGGCGGCGCGGCATACAACGGATGGGCACCAAAGTCCACGTCATAGGCACCGAGCCCCACCCAGGACGAGAAGAACACGTCTGGTCCAAAGAAGGCGTTCGTGGCCAGCTGTACACTGCCTGGCGGAGCAGCGTCAAGCAACTCGAGCGTGTCGGCGATGTATGCGCCGTCGATTTTACGGATGGCTGCACGGATCCGCTGTGCCATACCGCGCAGTGTTGCACTTGTTAGGGCGTTGGAACTCGTAAAATTCATCGCAGAGTGGGCCGAGAGCGCACCCATGACAGCATTGGCCGTGAAGTTGGGTGGTAATGGTGGCGTTGTCCGGTTGCGCATGTTGATGGCAGTTGTCACGTTTACGTCTTGGTTGTGACCACGTGCCTGCGTGATTAGCGTCGCCATCAGCGCAGTTACGACATCTAGTGTGCTGAAAGTGTCGGTAGGTTGCGCCACAAACGCCTTTAACTGGCGCAAATCATCGGGAGAGAGGTGGAACGTCTGCTGGCCGGATTTGGGAAACGTCGGCATTTCAACAGGCGTCTCCTGTTGCGGGCGAGAGACAATTTTGTACTCGGCATGCTCCAGCTGCACACCAGTCCCCTTGCTGAACAACAGTGTACGGTCGTGGTTGATAACCAATTCTTCATTCTTCTCGCCGCGGTAGTAATTACCCCACGTCTTCATCAGCGTGAAACACGCCTCACCATCCATGACACCGTGGTTAATGTTAACACCGATGGCCAATGCACCATCATGGAGCAACGTGCACTTCACGGCAATTAAATCCGTTGGGGCTCGTGGTGGAATCAATGCAAACGGCGTGGTATTCAGAGCTTCGGATATGTCCATCTTTGCCACTTGGCTATCGATGATGATTAATGCAGAAGAAACGTCGTCTTCATTATTAGCACGTGGCTGAATCGTGAAGAGGTCCTTTTCACTGTCAATGTATAGTTTGCCGTCCAGTAGGTAGGTGTAGTGGTCACTCAAAACTTCCAGGAACGTGCGCTTTAGTCGCTTGAGGTCATAGGATACATCGTCTTTTTCGGGTCCAGAATTGGATGATTCTGTGAGAGGTGGAAAGAGATAAAGCACCTCGAACCCGAACAGCGCGGCGATCTTGTCGAATGGGCAGAGCTGGATTACGTCGCTTGTTGGCTTGAGAGCTTTGGCCGGTGTCACTGGCTTGAGAGCTTTGACTGGAGTCACTGGCTTGAGAGCTTTGACTGGAGTCATTGGGTGCGGCTTGACTGTTGACAAAGAATTATTGTCCGTCGTGATTGTTAGCAAAGGATTATTGTTCGTCATGGTATGAACTTGAATCTTTCTTCACTTGAGCGCTACTTCGCAAAATGAGGAATGTGAGAAGTTGTAAGAGGTTCTTCGCAATCGCTGCTTGAGCTTCATGGCAGACCCATGCCTTTCAATTGGAAGACAAGGATGTTAGAGGCTCAGCTGAGCGAACACATCCTCTGAGGTAGAGAACATTGGGATGTGGCAAATTTGATGATGAAACTGCTTTAGATATTACCTCTCAATCTTGGAGACTCGATAAGATAAGAGTCGAAGGATGTATAAAAATATTTTGTATCATCCTCATGATCGTGGTTCTGATCCTTTTTTCTGTCAGTTTCATTGATTCATCTGCAATCAATTTCTAAGTATAAGCATAGCTACACTGGGCATAAGATAGGATTGACACCAATTGGGTCTTCACTCCAAATGCAAAGAGAGAATGCTTTCTCAACTTACTCCAGCCAACATTTGTTCACGAGCGCACGTATGCTATTAGTTATGAGTAGTAGTTCATCGCGAAATTTGTTTTGGTTATACTTTGTAAAAAAATACAAGAGAGGAGAGGGGAGGGGAGAACTATTTCATTTCTATCTACCATATAGTTAGCGCGCACCGCCTCCATTTTCGGAATCACATTATGGACGTTGCCAACAGCTTGGGACGTGCTTCGCCCATAGCATCTCGAAGTTCTTCAGTGCATTTTCTTCCAAATACACCAACAAACCGATACCATTCGACTGTGCTATACCGTCAAGAACATACACAAACCCGTCCATGAGTGGGACAGTCGGTGGAGACGCCAGCCACGGTCGTGTACCGAAATCCGCCTCAGATGCGCCCAAGTTCAGCCATGACGAAAAGAAAATGTCTGGACCGAAAAACGCGTCGAAGTTGAGCTGCATACGCTTGGAATCGAGCAATTCCAGTCGGTCTGCGAGATAGGGACCGTCGACTTTGCGGATGGACGCGCGGATCCGCTGTGCCATCTGCTTGAGTGTTGCAGCCGCACCATCCACGCTATTTACAAAATCAGCAGCCGGGTGCGTGGATCGTCCAATGCTAGCACCGTTGCCGGTGAAGTTCGCTGGTAGTGGTGGTTCTGTGCGCGTGCGGATATTGATAACCTGACCAATGTTCACGTCTTGCTTGTGACCACGCGCCTGTGTCACCAGCACTGACGTTAGTGCCGTCACGACGTCTAGCGTACTGATGATGTCGTCCGAGGGATCCGCCGACTCGACCACAAACGCTTTAAGTTGCTTGAGCTCTTCTGTAGACAAGTGGACGACACAGTGGTTGGTCTTAGGGAATTGCATGGGAGGAGTGTCTGCTGGAGGAGCCGAGGAAGGGGGAGGAACAGGTCGGTACTCGATGTGTTCACGACAAGAACCAACGCCTTTGCTGTAAAGCAGCGATCGTTCGTGACAAATGACGAGCTGGTCGTCGATCTCACCACGATAGTATTGACCCCACGTCTTCATTAGTACAAAGCAACCAACGGCATCCATCACACCGTGGTTCATATTAACACCAATAGCCAACGCACCATCGCGAAGTAGCGTGCATTTGACTGTGACTAGCTCCTCTGTGACGCGTGGTGGGATCAAATCGTACGGCATCGTCTTTATTGCCTCTGTAATGTCTATATCTGCAACCATGTCATCGATCTCAATCAATTTTGGTTGCGGATCATCCTTGGAGCGATTCTGAATAAAAATATCCGTGGTCTCAGTATGAAAGAAGAGTTTGCCGTTGAGCATATACGTGTAATGCTTGGCGATGACTTCCAAAAACGACGAGCGGAGCTTGGGGAGATCAAACGAAGCGGTTGGCTCTGGAAGTGGAGGGAAAAGAAAAATCACCTCAAAGCCGAATGTCGCGGCGACCTTGTCGAATGGCGTGAGCTTGATCGACAATGTTTCGTCGACTGCTGTTGACACTACTTTGGTTCCCATCATGATGCTTTTTTATCGGCGAAAGTACAAGAAAGACGATGTGATCGATCTTTGGTACAGGTGCGTATGAGCTCGTCGACGTTTGAGTTAGAATGATAATTCGCTTGTGGAGAGATGGTTGGATCTCTTGCGTGATTTGAAAGATGAGGCGGTCATCTTGGGGCCAACTCTAGAACACAACACAACGCTACGTTTGTTGCCATTTCAGTTCTTGCACACTTACGTGGTACTTGATTCAGCTGTTCACCGCGTGTTTGTAGTGCGACACTGGATCAAAAACTATCTATTTTTCACATTTTTTGATTAAAATCACAATATGAGCAGAAAATAACTGTTTATTAGATTCATTTAGCTACCTGATTGGATGAATTAGCCATATATATAGTATTTGTCAGGACATGTGGGACAGCAAAATCAGCTAAAATGCAAAAAATACAGTAAATAAAGTAAGTAAAAGGTAATTAATTTATATAGTGTGTATATCCAGATCTTGTGAATTTAGGGTTCATAAACAAAATAGGTTCACTCGCCCCAATTCAGATACGAAAGTATCTCAGGGAGAATCTCCGGTTTTTTCTTTGGATCTGATTTGACCAGCAAAAATTAAGGCTAGACAACCCTGGAATAGGCATCTCCAACATCTGGACTTGATGAGTCCAGAAGAGTAAGTGTTCAATCCCGAGAAAGATGTTTCTAGCAGCGTTGACATCTATCAAGGACGAACTTACGGTGAGGGCTTGGTTTGTCTATTTTGTGTCATTTGACCCTTTCCGAGTCTGAGTATTCCTGTCTTCCTTCCATTTCTTCGAAGACATTAACACGAGACGAGAGGTCTTCTTGGCGTTCTTGCACTTCCACGTCTTCATTGTTTTCTTGCTAACGTTGTTGGTCAGCGTGAACCACGACTTGGACGCTACACGCTTTACACATTTATGTGAAGAGTCTGTATCTAAATCGATCTTGGACGGTAACCACAATCCTCAAGATCTGCTCTCTACATACCATTTTCACCAATCTGGACAGTTCTGGCTTATTGTATTTGAGACTGGAGCCAATGTCAGTGTTGTCTTCATTATCTGGGAAAGCAGTCGATGGGAATGCTTTCTGTCGTACAAAATCGGATAGCTGATTTCTCGATGAAACTCGACAAGAGATGACCATATATTTTTGTCAATCTTGGTATTGGGATGACGGAATGACATCCATTCCTTGTGCCAAACGACCACCAATCGATTCAAGATCATACACCCACGTTCTGTGCCCATTAGTGCTTGAGATAGTTCTGACATCAACCGGCCCTTAGAGATCCCACTCTCTAATGATTTCAGGATGGATACCAAATCTCTCTCTAACATTGGCAGAGAATACATACTTGGTCATGCCTTTCGACTGAAATCGATGTCGTGACATGGTAGCAAATTGACAAGTAAAATGGAAGACAGTTAATGAAAAAAGAGCTAGCTCGTTGTCTTACTTGTTCTCATTGACGTCGGCTATATGAACGAAAAAACAAATACTCTTTGTAGTTACAAAATACAAGTTTTTCTATAATATTGTACACACGAACTCAATGCTCATGTGGCCTTACTACAAGTTCAAGACGCTACTAAAATACGAAATGGAAAGGGTTGGAGGACGTGTGATCGAGTGTGAGGAATAGTATACAACAAAGACTTGTTCTCAGAGTTCAGGTGTCGGAGATGGCTACTTTGTGGTTGTCTAGTCTTGATTAGCTTTTGCTGGTCAAGCTGGACCAAAACAACAAAATTGAAGATCCGCCCTGAGATACCGGTATCTATTGGTATCTCACCTGATTCCATGAGGTACCTATTTGAGCATCACAGAGTGATGATCCCTTGCTCCACAGGGAACATGCACATAACAAGTTCACTGGCTCCGATGAAACCTTCAATATGGACTACCACAAGTATCTCTCTCTTCACTCGCGCACTCCCTGATCTGCGCTGAAGCAGCAACTTAAACTCTCGGATCATCAACCAAGGCAACTACTTCATCTTCCTTACAACACCAACCACAAGCGATAACAGTCATGCGTGACAAGAACGGAGATCAGCTGCTGCCACTCTCTTGCATGGACGCAGCGATGGTGGGCTTTGGTTTGACGATGCTCTACATCTTTCCCCCACCGAAAAATGGACCAGCGTATGAATTGGACCGCGTAGAGACTACGTTTCGTCATCTCATCGATGAAGACTATCGGATTTTCATCGGCAAGTTGGACATAGATATCCACACCGGCCAAGTATGCGTGCGGCAGTCGGAATTGGATCTGCAACAAGGCGCTCAGGCGATTCCGTTTGAGAAAACTCTCGAAACGAGTGCGTTGTCAACTGAAGAAGCTGTGAAAGCTCCAGGAATGACATTCATGGCGCAGCGCGACAAGGATCATAATATATTCACGGCCAAAGCAACCCTGCTTAAGGATGGAGGGCTGGCGATCGGTATGAATATGGACCACGTGCTGCTGGATGGCGAAGGAGTGTTCACGTTCATGAAGGTATGGGGTCAGCACTACCGGCAGGTACCAAAAGAAGAGCGGCTGGTGGTGAATCACGACCGCCATCTGCTCTGTGGGCATGGTAAACCACCAAAACTGCCTCATCCAGAGTTTACTGTTTTACCACCACCACAACCAGCAGATGTAACCAGTGACAGTGATAAGCAGTCTGATACCGAAGCGTCTGCACCATCATTCCCTTCCACCTCGCAGCACGTATTCCATGTAACACCGGCAATGATGAAGAAGATCAAGACCATTGCATCTGGTCCGATGGACGCTCCAGATTTCACGTACGTGAGCACCATTGACGCGCTCACAGCGCTGTTCATCACGCTAATATCCCAAGCACGTGGCCATGGACAAGACGTTCGCTTCACGACGGGTGTCAATGCCCGTAGACGGCTGAACCCACCCTTGCCACCAAATTACGCTGGAAATGTGATCTTTAATGCGTTCTCTGCTTACTCCGCTGAGGAACTGGGCTCAGAATTGACTGCAGAAACATTGCAAAAGTTTGCTCGACGCGTGCGGAAATCGATTATACGACGCGACGATGAGTTTTTGCGGGACGCTATGGACTTTGTTGCGTCACAATCGAATTGGACGCGTGTCAAAGTCGGCACCAATTTCTTTTTCGGGCCAGATTTGATGTTCACATCATGGGCGAACATGGGTATGTATGACGCCGACTTCGGCGCCACGCCGTGGTATGTAGGGCCGCCATTGTTGCCTGTCTGTGATGGTATGACAGTCGTTATGGAAGGCATGCAGCAGGCTGGGGGATTGGACGTATTGGTGTTGCTTGAGAACAAGGCACTAGCAAAACTTAAGGAGCTGTGGGCCAACGTTCCATTTTGGAATGAGGCATAGAGAGGAATATCGGATGAGAGACAGACGATTCGATTCATTGTTCTTCGAAAACACAGAACGAATTTCGATTGTTAAATGAAAAGGAATTTAAACTCATTAACTGCGTTCGGTCCGTGAACAAAGAAAATGTAATGGTAATTCGTCGCTGCAGTGAATGTTTAAAGGAGATCCTATGGGCGTTGCCAACAGATTAGATATGTTTCTCTAGACAAAAAATGCATTAAGGTTGAACTGCATGCGCTTAGAATCAAGAAGTTCCAATTATCTCCGAGGTACGTGTACGCTTGGAGCCATCGCAACAGGTGGGTGGCTTGGATGTGTTGGTGATACTCGAGAGTCAGACACTAGTGAACCTTCAACTGTTGTTGGCATCAGTTCCATTTTGAAATGAGGAATCGGTACCATACGATGCTACATGGAGATCAGAAGAACTTGACTGTTAACACTCTCGGTAGAGAAGTGTATGGCGACTTCGATCTCTCAATGAATAATAGTTTGTGCATGGGATATACAAAATTTAATTCAAGTCATTAGCCACATTTAGTTCCACTGAACAATAGGTCGATGGAACAATTCTCTGTCTTGAATTTCTGCTACATAAACTATTTTCAACTATAATGTTCACTCACACAATTGTCTTTGGAGTCCAAGAAGAAAAAGGAAACATATTAACTGCTTGCCAGCGTTGGCTACGCGATCGACAGCCAAATACTCCGGCAGAAGAGAGCAAGGGATGTGACCATTGTAATCCAAATCGGGCTCATGACTAGACCAGTCTCATTTGGAGCAGACGATGATGCGGGTGAATCACCCGTTGCATCAATTGCTCCTTCCTCTTCATCCGTTGGTAAAGTATCAGTTGTATCTTGGTCGTCAATCAGCGGAGTAGAATCTATGCCGGCCCCATTACACGATTTTACGAGTTCTGCGTTGATGAGCGCTTTAATATCATTGCCATCCACCTTACAATCCGGCCATTCGGATATCACTTCCTTAAGATACTCACGACATACTTGATTGGTGCAATAGTCATACGATGATGCAGCTTCAGGCGTGAGTGTCGTAAACCCTATGCACGTGCCACTGAGTTCTGCGTTGGCGAGTGCATTGTTGATACGCTCCACATTCGAGGGAGTGCAATCGACGGCGAACACACCGTTGTTAGAGTACCTCGTAAGAGCTAGCACTCCAAGAATCAGGACAGGACGAGCAGAATAAACTGGCATTAGATTGTTTTATTTGCTGGTTTTTCTTCTGGTTGAAGTGACGCAAAAATTGCAATGACACAACTTATTTACCTAGCCAACTACGGCGAGAGACTAGACACAAGATGGTAGTAAGGTGGGTTTATTCTTTCCACAGTTTCTGGTAGCTGGGTACATTTGAAGGCCAGCGATTTCTAAAAAGTAAGACACAATTATGACAAAGATCACTTTAGCATGGAGGCACTTATTGCAGTTACGCATGTACCCAAGGGAATTCACCCAACATGCGCAGGATTTAAGCTCTATGGGGTATGTTGTGATGCTGTTTTCGGAATCGACACAGTTGAAGAAAATAAAGACGTGGGGACGCTGCCATTTTGATCATCATTTGCAACAAAAAAACAAAATGTTACTGGTGCGAGTTTGTGGAAACAAAGCCGCTTTAGGTACATCTACCAACGGCAGTTCATACGCATTGACAAAAGTTCCGAAACGGACAATGAAAATGAGAATATACCATCATGCTTTGACTATCAGTATCATTCCAAAGCAGACACATGTGGAAAAGTGAACAAATCCATGTTGAGGTGTATTAACTGCTAGTTTTTTTTCTGAAAAAAAAAAATGATCTGACGGTTCTTCTTACTACAACTTTGTCTTCCTACATTGCGCCCAACGCAAGCGCACACGAGATCATTGCAACAGCCAAAACTTGAGTACCAGATATCATCTCACGTACGGCCAAGGAGCCCCCCTGTGCTGCTGGTGGTTGGCTCGTCCTCACTGGCTCACTGGTAGAAGAGGAGCCTGGCGTGCCTGGCGTCGTGAATGGAGAATCCGTCGTACTCGACCCACTGGACGATGAAGTTGTCGCCGTCGAAGGTGTGGATGCGCTATTTCCTGTACTACCAGTTGTAGTCGAGCTTTTACATTGGTCAAGATCACTAGTGACGACTTGGTAATCATTGTATCCATCGACATAACAATCCGGTAGTTGGGATTGCAAGTTTTGCAGGTATTCCAAACAATGTGAATCCTGGCAGTAGTTGTAGGTGGCACTTTCGGCCGCCGAGCTCGCAGAGCACGCTTGTTCGACTGTTTCCGTAGGCGAAACGCTCCGGTATTGTTGCAACTGTTCGTCCGTGCAGGTCGTTGTGGAGCTTGTACTTGACGTACCATCAGTCGTGGTGCCCGAGCCTCCATCTGTTGGGTCCAAAACGGTCGTGGTGCAGTCCTCGACACCCTGTTGTACCGAATCCTTCACTGTCACACCGTTGACCTCACAATCTGGGAATTGTGGCACAATCGACAATAAATAATTACGGCAAGTATCACTGGAGCAATAATTTGTGACCGTTGCGGTTGTTGAAGTGACAGAGCCGAAGGCACTACACTCGGAGCTGGTCGCAGCGGTCGCTAGGATGTCGTAAATCTGAGTGCTTTCTTCGGTGGTACATTCTGCGGCGAAGACAGAAGCTGAATGTTGAGCAACCAAGAGAGCCGAGCCGAGAAGGGCTTGTACAAGAACCGTAGCTGTTCGCATATCTTGTGTTGGATTCTACTCGATGTGAGCTTGAGGCGGTGGATTTTGGAATGAGTGACTGAATGGAAGAAAATAAAAAACGGATGCTAAAGAGGGGCGACAGTCCATGGATTGTCGTAGCTTTCGCTGCTCTGGAGGATTCCCGTTGATAGGTACATCGCACATTTATGTTTAACGATCCCGTTGGGTTCACTCTATAGAAAAAATTTCGCAGAAAGCATGAATTTATTAATAGATTCGCTCATTTTACTAAAAAAAATTGCCGGTGGGGGGATCAATCGAAGCTACCCTTTAATAAACCGGTTAATAAAAAGATAACTAAACGAACAGTCAGTCCACAAATATCGCATACACTTATGAAACCTTGGAGAGTGACAATGCTCCAAGAGAGATGCTTGATCGAGTATTGTTGAATGCCATCGAATCCAGTTAGAAATGAAATGATGTGCTGTGCGAATGGGAATTTATTACTTTTTGTTGTTTGCTGAATCGTTCAAAGCATCACGACACTGCGGGAAGGGTTAGATATGGGGAGTTGGGTACAGTTACTTTCGTTATCTACGTTTTTGTAAAGGAAGTACAGCACCACTGAGCATTTTCGATTTTTTGCTGTTGGGTAATTCAATAACGCAGTAACCAGATGCGTCAGTGATTTTTTCTTATTTGAGAGAGTGGCCCTTCACTTTATTTTGTGGCAGATGGCAGTTGATAAGGAGGCACTCTGGGTGTCAGCACCACCCAGGGTCCTGCTCACTCATCACAAAGACATTGACCA
Source organism: Pilasporangium apinafurcum (assembly GCA_001600495.1). Taxonomy (NCBI): domain Eukaryota; phylum Oomycota; class Peronosporomycetes; order Pythiales; family Pythiaceae; genus Pilasporangium; species Pilasporangium apinafurcum. Next base: position 64,596 of record BCKE01000062.1, read on the forward strand.
TAGACACAGTCGTTTGCATGGAAAATCAATGAATGAAGGTCCTTCATCAATCTGTGTACATGATAAATCACATGATAAATCACATGATAAATCACCTGATAAATCACATGGCTGGAGTGGGATTTTTTTCAAGGCTTCTTGAGTAATGACCCATTACACCAAGATGAAAGAAAGATGATGTGATCGATGGGATTGTTCCTAACTACTATGCTCCTGCTCTGTGACCGTATACTCTTGTACTATATCGCAAAAAAGGCGATGTGTTGAGGGATTACCTCAAGAGATGATATGAGATACGAAAGTAACTCTGGAAGAACCTCTTGTTTTCTTTTTCTTTGGGTTCAACTCAGCAGCAAAACCTGATTAAGACTAGACGACGAAATAAGTATCTCCGATACCTGGATTCTGAAAACAGGTCTTTGTTGTATAGGGTTCCTCACACTCGATTACCCTTTCTCCAGTAGAATCTTGAACTTGTAAGAAGATGATGTGAGCATTGATCATGACGCCTTGCTAGAAATCCTTTTTGTTTGGACATCATCGCTTCGCATTCGTTCTTGAAAAAAAGAATGGCATTGAAAAAAGCTCATTGCGGAGAATTGGAAACAAGTTTTTTGCTTTTATCGAGAGGAATTGCTTCGCTTCGAAAACACGTCAGTGTATTGTACTGGTAGAAGAGATTAAGAAGAACGGTTAGATTTTGTTCGATACTTGGGGTTATTTGCTGTTCGTTTCTTATCTGTCGCTGATTTTTAATCTTTAGTCTACATGTGTTCTGTACCACTCGTGGTACAAATTAGAGACTAAACGTTAATATTTCGAATTAGCACACAATTGGTCACCGAACACGACCTCAGCCTTTCTGTTAACGTTTCATTTCCGTTACACCACGAGCGATAAAACAAAAGATTGGCTTAAATTTTGGATCGTTATGCACTCAGCTCTCTGACCATTTTCAAACGCCATGCAAAAGTGAAAGAAGAAATTGTACGATGCGCTCACCCACCAAACACGTGATAGACTTCGGCTTTGTTCTGTGCCATTCCCTTTTTTTTTTTCCTCTCACAGAAACAACCAACCAGTTATCATCATGCCAAGTTGTCCAGCAAGAAACCTCTTCGACACCGTTACTGTGTGCAATCCCACCACAGAGCTGGCAGTTGGAGCCTCCGTTGTGGGTGTGATCGGTGCTAGCGCCGCTTGGATCGGTACATCAGTTGCATCGATCATGTTTGGAGACGGTGTTATCGCAGACTTAAATGGAATCGTGGGCGATAGGGTTGTATCAGCCATCCTTGAAGCGTCGGACAGCACTGAATTTGGTACAGCAGAATCGTTGGTAGCACCAACGGAACGGTCAATGATCGTGTTCTTGCAGTTCGCTAGGTGGCTTCGAACCGAGGTTTTCAAATTGTCACCATTGATCAGATAGTCAGGAAAGAGTGATACAATAGCATCGAGGAGATAGGCGTGGCAAACTTCGCTTGAGCAATAACCGTCAATCTTGACCGACCATGATGTGATTGCACTAAGGGCCTTGCACTCTTCACTATTCATAGTTTGAAGCATAATACCGCCGATCTACTGGTGTTGCGCCTCAATACGTTCCAAGCCGTTAGTAACAAACATGAAACCATCCGATGTATGAGACGACGCGTTGATAGGTGGCGCGGAATCGTCGGTGATAGGAGACTTCTCGCTGGTATCGTCATTGGACCCTTCGGCAATCGAGTTTTCACAGCTTCTGTAATCTTCGCGAGTTGCCATTGTCACATTGCTGCCGTTGATCTCACAGTCAAGGAATTGCAGTATCATCGTATCGAGTAGATATTTATGACACACTTCATTCCTGCAATAGTCGTGGATCATGGCACCGGTAATAGAAGCATCGCTGCTCGGTTTGCATGCTTCGCTTTCGAGCGTCCGTAGAAAGAAATCCTCGAGCAACTTGTGCTGTTCCTCGTTGCATTCGTCGGCCAGCACTGTGCAGTCGAGGTTCAACCATACTGCAGTCGTACACCAAAGCATAAGGAATAAAAAACTTTTGATGTTAGTTCTGTGTGAATTGGCTTAATTTTCTTCGATGGCAATGCCCTCTTATGTGAAAAAGCAAGAATGACAGAAAAGCTGGTGCTGATTGAGGGAGGAGGCAAGCGAGAAGATATGCAATGACGCTAGTACCGGTTTTCTTGAACACTAACACTTTATCATCTCACATGTGGGATGGATGATTTTGATCTCAAAGCCTCTCTTACTCATCCAGTATACCCATCAAAGAGATGGGCTGACAGTTCTGCTACAACATCTTGTCACACTGTAATTGATTGCAGCTTCAGTACATGTGTGACGATATTTTAAGTGTTGAAGGGTCCACACGGCGCGAAGTGTATTATTTTGGAATTTATGTGCATACCCAGTTGTGTCTACGAAGATTTGGGACGACTTTGCTACGTAACCAAATAGTTTTATTTCAAGGAGTATGAAGACGACAACCTAACAATGCAATAGCTTTTTGGTTGATTTTACTCACAATTCACCACGAATCGCAACGAAAAACGCGGCCACCAAGACCATGAAAAAACTTGCGCTTGATGATGTATATGGTCCCACTAACGAGCTGTCGGACGTTCCAGACGAGCATTTTTCAAGGGCCTCCTGGAGAGACGCTTTCACCTCCACCCCATTGAGCTCACAATCTGGGAATTGTGGTACAATAGACGATATATATTTGACGCAAGTGTCATCGCCGCAATAATTCACACCCGATATGTCTCCCGAACTGACGTAGGCAGCACACTCGGAACTGGCCGCAGCGGTCATTAGGATGTTGGAAATCTGAGTAGTTTCTTCGACGGTACATTCTGCGGCGAAGACAGAAGACGAGTGGTTGGCAAGCAAGAGAGTGAAGCCAAGAAGAGCTTGTACAAGAATCGTAGTTGTTCGCATATCTTGTGGTGTTTTGGATTCTACTTGATGTGAGCTTGAGACGGTAGATTTTGGAATGAGTGGCTGAATGGAAGACAAAAGCGAATGATGAAAGATGGGGAGGTAGTTTTTACTATTCGAGACTGCAGGGGAGGTCCTCATTAATAGGTACATCACGCATTTACGGTCAATATTCTCATTGGGTTCACTCTCTTTGGAGAAATTTCGCAGTGCTAACACCCAAAGTGTCTCCTTGCTACCATCTGTCAGAAAATAGTGGCAGGCCATCCTTTGCAAAAGTTACCTAACGGGAGAAATCGAGATGCTTAATGGTATACTGTCTTTATAATGACGTATCTAACTTGATAGTGTACCCAACTGCTGTTGTCTAATCCTTCTCGTGGTGTCGTGATGACCTGAGTGATCCCACAGGCAGCAGAAGAACGCAGTAAACACACATGCTCCGTTAGCCACCAACTAGATCTGATACTATTTCACAATGCTGGGTTAAGTACTTTTCTTGCAGCATTGACACTGCGAAATTTCTCCAAAGAGAGTGAACCCAATGAGAATATTGACCGTAAATGCGTGATGTACCTATTAATGAGGACCTCCCCTGCAGTCTCGAATAGTAAAAACTACCTCCCCATCTTTCATCATTCGCTTTTGTCTTCCATTCAGCCACTCATTCCAAAATCTACCGTCTCAAGCTCACATCAAGTAGAATCCAAAACACCACAAGATATGCGAACAACTACGATTCTTGTACAAGCTCTTCTTGGCTTCACTCTCTTGCTTGCCAACCACTCGTCTTCTGTCTTCGCCGCAGAATGTACCGTCGAAGAAACTACTCAGATTTCCAACATCCTAATGACCGCTGCGGCCAGTTCCGAGTGTGCTGCCTACGTCAGTTCGGGAGACATATCGGGTGTGAATTATTGCGGCGATGACACTTGCGTCAAATATATATCGTCTATTGTACCACAATTCCCAGATTGTGAGCTCAATGGGGTGGAGGTGAAAGCGTCTCTCCAGGAGGCCCTTGAAAAATGCTCGTCTGGAACGTCCGACAGCTCGTTAGTGGGACCATATACATCATCAAGCGCAAGTTTTTTCATGGTCTTGGTGGCCGCGTTTTTCGTTGCGATTCGTGGTGAATTGTGAGTAAAATCAACCAAAAAGCTATTGCATTGTTAGGTTGTCGTCTTCATACTCCTTGAAATAAAACTATTTGGTTACGTAGCAAAGTCGTCCCAAATCTTCGTAGACACAACTGGGTATGCGCATAAATTCCAAAATAATACACTTCGCGCCGTGTGGACCCTTCAACACGTAGTTGACAACCTTATCTCGGGGATCATGATCTCTAAACAACACCTTAATCTCTTCATCCTATTCACATGAAACGTTATTCACACACGACCAACATCACATTCCATAGCCCTCACTGAATGGGTGTATTCCTCGGTTCATTGTGCCCTCTTATGCATGTAAATGCTGCATAACTGACAGCGGGATATTGGTCGCATTGGCATGCAGTTTACATTTTTTTCTTTCCTGAGGTACCACTATCTTGAACAAGTGATCTCTTGGACTGTTCACATTCGGCAAAACTTTAACCTCTGCGACATAGTAGCGGAACGCTATGGTCGACGATACCCATTGCGACAGCGAGGATGGTCTGAAAATGAGAAGTAGCTAGTCCTTAGACACACCCAGTGAGGACATGAACAATGGCTAGCTAAAAGTAAAGGCTACACTCATCCGTTTCTGGAATCATAGCAGTGAGGTCGTTTATCACCTCAGTTTTTGATTTCGAGTACCAATTCATTCCTTTTCCTCGTGAACGCCTCGAGTCTCCTCTTTTTCTTCACTTCGTCGATGAATAGTCTCAAAATGTTGATTGCGGCGTTGATGTCACGGTCCCACAATGTGCGATGGCATTCATTATTTTTGCAGTGTCGCACATTATAAAGACCCTTACCAACAAGTTTTCCGTCAAGGACGAACCCCTTCATCTTCTTGTGATAAGCACAACACAGCTTGCTCATCCTGAATTCGTCCACATCAGCAACACGACACCTGGAACCAATTTTCTTCCGTAGGGTTATTATGAGAACATTAATGTTGCCTTTAGCTGAGCTTGTGAAACTTGCGTTTCCATACGCGAGAATCTGGCCGAATAAGCTATACTGAGTTTGGGCGCTTGTGTGAGCCAGCAGTGAAACAGCACTCTTGATTATCTTGCCTTGGTGCTTTTCAAAATAATAACTGTTGTGAAGACGTATCTGCAAGCGCATCCACTTGCACAACCGGGAGTAGAACGTCAATCGGTTGCTGACTTGAAAATTCTGCCTTACTTGTTGAGCGATCATAACCAACATCTGACTCATACAGGGTTTCTTCTCTGTCGGTTCATAAACTGAAGGGTGCTGGGCCATGTAAATATTCTGACTGGTCTCCAAGTCAGAATGAACCTCTCCGCTGCCGGCCAAGTTGGCTATTGCAGATGTGCATCGATTGAAGAAGTTATTATCCAATGGAGAAAGTTCTTCGCCAGCTTCCAATAATCGCAGAACATGGACGGATCCCAGCATAGATACCTCGCATGCTATTCTTGAACAAAGTCGCACAGCCTCATCAATCTTTTTTGCTATTCTTTTGTCTTTGCAGAACTTTTGCCATCCAGTCTTCACAGTGGTGTATACGCTTTACGTTTATCGAACTTTCCGTTCCGCAAAACCCGGACGGGCTCTTCGCTTTTTAGTGGTGTTCTCTTCAATACTGTCACTCGTTGATGGCATTTTATCACAACGTTCAAAAACAAGGACGCCTTGTAGTTGATTTGATTTTTTGATTATGCTGTTTCTCAAAGCTGCAGTTCTTTCTATCTTGGCAAATGGTGTTGAAGCAACACTCAATGGATGGCTGCTTAGGACGTGAGGTGGTAAATACTTGAATTCAATACGCTTCGCTATTGAGAAGCCGGAAACGATTCATTCAAAAGATGCCATCGAAATGAGAAACTCTCAAACTTCTGAGAAGTACCTTGTGATGTATACTTAATGCTTCTAACTCCATATATCTTAACCTTTTCTCCCCACCCAAGGTGTATAATTTTATTTTTCTGGAAACGTGATTGATCGTCAACATGGCCTTTCAAGATAATTGCACACGCAGCAAGAGCCACCAAGGAGTCTCTCCATCCAATGAATCCTAAAGTCTACTCTCAAGGCAATCTTAGTCTTAATCTTTATTCCCTACATCATTTCTACAACGCGTTGTACAAGTGGGGAATAAACGCTAAAGGTTCTGCACTGTAAATTTGCCGTGATGATGTGTTTGAAGTTCAATCGTCTTTGTAGCACTATCCCTCGTTTTTAGAACAAAAAGTGTTAATTACCCCGATTTTATCCTTTTTTCTTGAGTGTAACAGTGTGATGGGGTAACATTCGTAGGCGTGAAATCGTAACTGTCGTGACCGCATTCACTGAAAGAAAAAAGACAAGCATGGCGCGAGTGGCTATTACGATTCAGGACCATTTGGTCCATGCATCACCTGCTCTTCAAACTCGTCCTATTATCCATGATCCCACCATCGAAGGGTCTTACGCTATCTTGGTATGCATATTCGTCTCATTAGGCGGGTTGCTCTTCTTTGGATATGACCAAGGGGTCACTGGTGGTGTGTTGGTCATGGACTCGTTTTTAAACGATTTCTGTATTGGATGGGATGGGCTAACATTCGAGACCTGTCACGCCAAATTCGCGCAACTCCCAGATTCTTGGATCTATTTCACGATCTGGTACAACGTGAGCTACAATTTTGGGTGCATGGGTGGCGCACTATTGGGTGGGTACATCGCTGAGACGTTTGGAAGAAGGATGACGATTTTCCAAGCGGGTTTACTCTTTTGTATCGGCACGACGTGGGTCTGCTACACACCAAGTCAGCACCATATCGTATTACTATGTGGCCGTGTGATCCAGGGTGTTGGTGTGGGCATCACGTCGTTTTCACTGCCGCTTTTCGGATCAGAAATCGCTCCAAAGCGTTTGCGAGGGTTTTTGTTAACGTTCATGCAGATGACCATCGTCACGGGCGTGCTGCTGGCGAATATAGTGAACCAGTTTGTAAAATATGGTGATAATGGGTGGCGTACGTCGAATGCCGTGGTGATGGTTGCGCCATTGACGGTGATTCTTGGTATCTTCTTCGTTCCAGAAAGCCCATGTTGGGCGTACTCGAGACAGGGGAAAGACGCTGCTGAAACCATTCTCAAGCAACTACGCCAGACTGACAATGTTCAAAGGGAACTAAGGGACATTGGTGATCAAATGACAATCGAACAAAACGGTGATTGGCGTGAACTGCGCGAGCGATCGGTAGTCAATCGTGTGCTCGTCGCCATGTTCTTGCATGCATTGCAACAAGCCACGGGTATTAATTTCTTCTTGGCATATGGTGGACTCATCTTCCAGGATATTGTTGGTGATGGGACGTGGGCAGTGCTGCTGTTGTCTGTTGTCAACTTCTTTACCGAGATGCTGGCCATGCGGTGGGTGGATATTTCGGGAAGGCGACAGTTGTTGCTCGTAGGGTCGACTGGCATGGTGCTGGGCCATTTACTGTCAGCGATTGTATTCACCACCAGCTGTGACAGCGGAAACACTAACACGGGAGCTGTGTCTTTATCTTCAGGCTGTCCCACTCGTGCAGGGTATCTGGTTTTACTTGGAACGTCGTTCTTCGTCGCCAATTTTGCTGCTTCCTGGGGGCCTGTATGCTGGATTTACCCCGGTGAGATTTTTCCTTTGGCGATCCGAGCCAAGGCCGTATCGCTCTCGGTCATGGCCAATTGGGTCATGGGGACGGCACTTTCATATGTCGCAAAACTCTTCCCGCTGCTCAACATCCATGGCGTCTTCTTCTTGTTTTCGATAACATGTGCTGGGTCGGGGATATTTGTGTATTATTTGTGCCCTGAGACGAAAGACATTCACTTGAAAGACATTGAGGCTTCATTTCAGAGCGGTGTTCCGTTCAAGCAGAGCACGAACCCAGTGAGGAAGAGGAATGCCACTACTGCGTCCCCTGTGTATATGGGGGTAGCACTAAACACATGTACTCAAGTGTGGAGAGAAGAGTGAGATTTATCGGACATTTTGTATTGATTCTTGTAAATTGTATTGATGAAAAATATTGTAAATGGACTTGTTTTTGGCGATGTTCGTTCCGTCGGATGGATGGTGAAATATTTACTGATAGGGTTGGCCGACAGTTGACTGGTTACACCGAAATTTCTCACATGAAGTGCTATCGGAACACTTGCAGGCTAATGCAGGAAGCAAAATAGAGGAGTAAGATATTTGTAAAACGTAGTTCTCTGGTATTCCGAGTTAGCTTTTGCCTACTTGCGCTAAAGTGGATTACATCAGACATGATGATAAAGGATGAGGGTAGTTAGTGGTGATTTCTGCGTTTCCTTATTGCATCATTATACGTGTAATAAAACTGACCAGGGGTTTACGCATGGTTGTGCATATCCACAGACATCAGACTCGCCACAAAGCTCATAATCATCTTTGGCTTGACCTCGACTATGTCTTCATAAGTGAGGAAGACAGCAGCACCAATTTTTTGCGCACAACTGATGGCGTACTTCGAGTTGCTGGCTTTATCTTCATCAGTTTTGCCCTCTGACACAAGATTCCAGTTTACAGCGCGAGGCTCCACCGCGTGCACCAAATCCAACAGGTACAACGCATCTGACAGATTGAGATCACGGAACGCCACAATCTGGTTCTTAAAGCGTCCGCCTGTCCGTACCTTGGCATTCGCCCAGTCGATAATGTCTTTGTCAGTCAGCTCTCGTCCCTTCGCGAGTTCGCTCAGGAGCTTTAGTTGCTGATAGCGCATGCTCTGCCAAATAATAGAGAGGATCAACTTCTTTGCACCTTCGAAAATATCGGCACCACCAATGTTGACCAGCGAAAACTTGAGCTGCTTGCCGAGCACAACACAGTAGTTACAGTTCTCGACTTGCTTGAACTTATTTGGTGCAACCAAATTGACCTTTTGCCAGGAAACAATTCCTTTTTCGATCTTTTCAAACACCTTCAGGAGTTTGATGCCATCACGTAAGTCCGAAAACAAATGATTGATGTAGACGTCGTCAATACCCAACGAATTGATCCACATGCGGAATACACGCTCTTCACGGGTATCCCCAACATCGTCGTACAGGATTTCTTCCAGTTGTTTTATCTCTTCTTCCACAATATCCAAAGCAGGACAAGTATTAAAGAGCTGCGCGACGAACGACATATTCAACTTTGGGTTCCCACTGGTGATATCACGTGGTTTAATAAACGTTTCCACTTCCAGACGTCGTGCATTCTGGATCACATGCGCCGCACGATCTTCTGCCACTGTTTCATTGCAGAGATCACATTGCTCAGGTGCGATGTGATGCAACAAAACACTATATGCAGTGGCATCCTGGACATCCTTCCCGAAATTAGTCACCTTCTTGGGGTGGCCAGCAGCCATTAAGTGATAATTCATCCAGCGAAGCAGGATTTGATCCGGTGGAAGTTTCATGAACTCTTCCAATGATTCTCCTTCCAACAAAAGTCGCATCAATTCAGGATGATTTTTCAGATTAATCGTTGACGTCAATTGAATCTTAATGATCTGCCATACCAACCCGAGCACAAGAATCGGCTTTCCCTCCAGTAAATCTGCCGGACCAATATTCACGACACTGCAGCCAATGCTCTTGGCAGCATTGATGCAAAGGTTGAGGTTCTCTGTCATTTCGTACACGTTTAAAGCCTTTGATTTCTTCTTGAGATTCACAGCACGGGTATCGATCGTTTCAGGCACGGCAGCATTAATCAGTTTACAGAGCAGAATACCGTCGTTCACCGCGGAAAACAGTCCATCATTCGTATTAATCGGTACGAGTGACGAGGTATCCTTATCATGGAGCAAGGTGTTGTTGATATGCTCCGTAAACGCTGCGCATTCTTCCGTCGAGTAGGAATGTACACCACCAGCTGAGCCTTTCACTTCATGGATGGTGACGTTGGCATTATACATCGCTGCTGCCGAGGCACGACGCTGAATGACACCAATCGTGTGAGCATCTAATGCTGCCGATGCATCTGGCCGTGGTGGAGAACGAGGTCCTGGTGTCGGGTGAGGTGGCAAGCTAGCGCCACCTGCGTGGTGATCTGGTACAGCCGGTGGCCACTGTTTCTTTGTAGCCGATGGAGACGTTGAGCCTCCACTCGAACCAGAAGGAGCCGCTGGTGGCCATTGCGGCTTCGTAGATGCAGCAGAAGAGGCTGTAGGTGGCCATTGTGGTGGCTTATGCGCAACAGGACTCGTAGACGAGCCGGACGTCGCTACTGGTGGCCACTGCGGTTTGTGTGCACTCGGTGATTTCTCCGGTTTCGCTGGAGATGATGATGCGGGTGGCCATTGTGGTTTCTTTGATTCCTTCACAGGTGACGACGCTGCTGGCGGCCATTGTGGCTTGGCAGGTGACGTACTCTGTGGTCGATACGGTTTATTCGCACCTGGAGCTTCCTTTGGGGGCGATGGTGTAGGCACAGCTGGTTTTCCCCATCCATTCGCACCGCTGTTGCTACCCCAGGGCGATTGCTGGGCACCAAGCGGAGCGGGGGGAGCTGGTGCAGCCTCCGGTTCTGCAGGCGGTGCTGCTGGTGGCCATTGCGCTTTTTTCTGCACAGATGATGCTGACGAAGTTGCTTCTTGCGCTGAAGATGAAAAAGTTGATGAGGCTGATGTCCACGTAGACGTCGATTTTTTCTGGTTGTTTGAGAAGAATGGTGTGGTTTCCGCAATAGGTACCACCGGCGCCGGTGCCACAGGAGCAGATGCAGCCGAAGGGGAAGCAATCGACGTTTGATCCATCAGCAGTGCTGGATCCAGCACGATACCGCCATTGCGATAATCGTACAGCAAATGCAGAAACTCTTGGAAATTCACTTGGTCACTGCGATCAAGTGAGACTTGTTTCAAAATTACATCAACCTGGTTCGGTGTGATGTGTTCCCCCAATTTCAGAAGAACGGTATGTAAATCTCCGACTTGAATCGCGGCAGCGTAGTCGTGATCATGTTCTTTAAACACACGCTTCAGTTCGTGAATCTCTTTGGGTGTAAATTTTTGCAGAAACGCCGACGGCAGTTGATAACTCATGGCGGGATAGACAAATTGAACCGTCTGGTTGAGTAAACCGCTATTTCTGGTGCTGTATATGGATATGTGTCGCTTGGCTTCTTCTTTGGATGCTTCACAGAGCAAATCGAGGCAGAGAGAGAGAGATGCTTCCTCCCCTTCCTTCTTGTGATCTGCTTTTGCTTCTTGTTGTTCTGGGATTTGTGTGGAACGTTTAGGTGTTCTTCAAGTCCATTACCTGTTTAAACTGATATTGGGTATCGAAGGGGTGCACAGCTCTTGCCTGCGACACTGCCGAATAGCATAATCAGCCTACAATATGACGAACCAATACACGCTTCAGAAAGTTTTGTGGTTGGTGAGTTATTGGGTGTGCGAATCCCACAGTCGAGATCGAGTTTGACCAAGGCATGAACACTAGTGACGACATGTCATGAAGTCAGTGCATGCAATCCACACATCGTTATACGTTATGATAGGCGACTAGCTACGTGTGTGAGCACCAGTCGTGCACAACTATTCGTTGGTTTCAAGTGAAGGAGTTGCCGTATGCTGATTTGATCTTTTTTTTTCCTGTTTTTTTGTCTATCTGGGATAAGGGAGCAGAACATCTTCCCATCCATGGTGATATACAACATGATAAGCTTATCACATGAGAGAGAAAGAGGAAGCAGAGAAAGGTTTTTCCAGTAGCAGATTGCACCATCGACGAGATCCAAGTCAAAATGCTCGCATTGCCACGAACAGCAAGCCAGCCGGTCGCATTGCACCCACTCAAAAGATCCACTCAGATGTTTAAAACATTTAGTATAAAAAGTAAAATATCAAAAATTGAATTTTTTCGTGTCTCTGATTCGCCTGTAACCACTTTTATACATAATTTTAGCCAATGAAAACATTTAAATATAATTTTATACAAATGGCCTGTCTTTACCTGTTTTTTTAGTAAATCATCTGCAGTTGCGTGGGTGCACCCATTTCTCAGCGGATTGCATGGACCAACAAAAAAAATAAGTTAACCGCGTCTGTCATTCCCCAACTTTCTTCGCCGCGAGAAGAAGCATCACAAACTACGTACACACATCAACGCAGAAGAAGGAAGCAGAGAAGATAGATGGCGCTGGGCAAACGTAAGATCCTCGTAGCGGCGGGGGTCATCACACTGTTTGCGCTGATTGGTACCGTTGTCGCCATTGTCGTGTGGCAGACATCCAACGGCTCCGAATCTGAAGCGAATAATACGACTGCGGAAGACACTACAGCGTCGACGACTGGCGACCAAAGTTTAAGAGGAAGTAGTGTCTCATCTACAGACTCGGATAGTGGATCCAGTTCGAAGTCTACATCCAGTGCAAGTGTGGCCGGCGAGGCATCGGCTCCTTCCTCCGATCCCACGAAAGGTTAATCCCACACTACTATCTCTGGTGATTTTTTTTACAACTACCCCAAACTCATTTCTCTTTCGATTTATGGTACATGTGATAAACAGAAAAGTTCACGCTTTCTGCATACGCCATTGGCGACTGGGGAACGACCATTGCGCGTGATTCTTGCTGCAAGCGCCGTACGGACCACACTCCGACCAACATCGACAAAAACGCCGAAGAAGCTGTGGGAGTATTGATGGGAAAAGCCGCTGAAGCTGCCGATCCAAAGCCACAAGTTGTGCTTGGTCACGGGTAAGCAACCTCCTCTTTTTGTGGTTGTAATTTTCGTAGCGTGTTGATACTCACGCGTCAATGTTCATTGCCCACTACCAGTGACAATTTCTACTGGACGGGTATTATCGATGCCAAGGATCAGGAGTACCGATTCTCCAATACATTCGAGACTAAGTTTGATGACTCGGCGCTGGCTGAGATTCCGTGGGTGAACGTTATGGGTAACCACGACTATGGTGGTGCGAGCTACATCTGCTCGAGCGGTGGTGCCATGGCGCCATGTGCCGACACTGCAGCACTACTGCAAGGATTGAAAGACAAGTTTAGCCTACAAGCAGAGTACAAGAGCCCTAATAGCGACCGGTGGATCATGAAAGACCACTTCTATGTGCATTCCATCGAAGACAAAGATTCCGGCGTGACTATTGATATCTTCAATATGGACACGAACGATGCCGATTCCCATGGCGCGCAACAAATTTGTTGCCAGTGCTACGGCTACTCGGAAGGTAAAGACTCTGCGTGCAATAGCGTCGCGCGTGGTGATCCATTCTGCGCGGGTGGAAACACGGATATGTTTGATGCATGCATGAACCAACTCTCAGAGTGGGGTGATGAGTCTCGATCTCAACTCGCAGAGAAAGTTAAGGCGTCGAAAGCAGATTGGAAGATCGTCAACACGCATTACTCGCCGTACAACCATTACGCTGCGAACAAACAAGATATGTGGCAAAAATTGCTGTCTGGTTTGGGCGTGCAACTCTATATCAACGGACACACGCACGGTGAAAAGCACGACTATGCCAACTTCAAGGTCCACTTTATTGAAAATGGTGCTGGTGGCGGTATCCTGAACGAGGCTGCGAGCGGAATTCCTCCGTATGTCGACTATGCCGAGAACCTCTGGACGTATGCGAATCATGACTACGGTTTCTTCGAGCTAAGTGGCTCGAAGGAATGGCTGCGTGTCCGTTTCCTGACCTTTGACGATGCCTGGAATATTCAGGACGACTTTAGTCAGTCTACGATCGGGGGTGTGGCCGCTCACCATTGCTGGTACATTCCTGTCGATGGCAGCAAAGGACAATCGTGCGACGCGTAAACCATACGTGCTGATATGAAAAAGGATCAGAATCTCTACGCGTGGTGGATTTTTCTGCAAGTGGAAGGACAAAACATGCGGTATGCGTGACGATTGTCAAACGAAGACGAACGAATGCGTGGAGTTGTGTTAGTAGTGACTGGCGGTTTTATGGTCTCAACGATATGTGCACTGCGCTACTGTACTCTTTTTTAGTTAATATAGCACATTGAAACCCCTACCCTCATAGTCTTCGTATCATGGATGCGCAGTTGCACTTCAGAACAATAGGACGATGAATGGCGGAAGTATTCATTCCCCATCTCAAATAAATAGTAAGTAGACAGGCGATTGAGGCAGTGCCGCAGCTGTGCTAGATTTGACTGACAATTTATCGACGGAGCGGTTGTGGCAGAGAGACTCGGTTTTCGATTCGGAAAAATGGTCAGAAGCATACGTGTGACCGCTCTCGAGTATGCTAGCTATTTTTGTTGTGAGACAGTACACAATAATCTGCAGACCGAGGTGACCCTTCAAGCAAAGTGGGTCGACTTCGATGTAGTCTTCATGGTGAAGAAGCACTGGATTAGTTGTGATGTGCTAATTTAACTGTTGTCGCATAAGATGGGGGTATTCAAAAAATCCAGGAGCCAATCACATCTTCAGAGTCAGTGGTTAGGGAACAGATCGTGCGTCAGCATACGGACATGCACATAATATCAATACAAGGTGATAGGGAATGATGAATACTTGGTAAATATATAATATTTTCAAATTATGAGTACAAAGAAATTGTAAATAATATCGTATTTTAAAAATAAATTTTAGTATTACACCTTATTTTAGTAATATCAGGCTCTATTCCCCAGTCGCAACGATCTGCCAGCAGTTCATTCGGGGGGTTCACTCACTTGGTGTTTCGCCTCAGGAGCCAGAAGAAGAGGAGCGTGTGAGTAAGGGAGAGAGATACGCAAAGAAGCACAGGCCACTATGAGCGATAAGCGGAAGAAATTGATGATCTTTGGCGCAGTCGTGCTACTGGCCGCCGTTGGTGCGATCGTTGGGGTAATCGTCGCACGCGATTCGTCGGATAATACCAGCACCGGAGACGGCACCAGTTCCGCGGCGTCTGACTCCACGACCAGCAGCACTGGATCGAATGCAGGGACAGTCAACACCGGTGGTTCCTCAACAAGTTCCTCTTCCTCGAATTCTACTGGCTCCGCATCCGCTATTACGTCCGATCCTACGACAGGTATCCGAGTTGTGTTGGTTTAATTACTTTTGGTATTTTTTTGGTTTGTCTAATCGGTTAATTGTGATGAATAGCTACTTACACACTTGCTGCTTTTGCTGTTGGTGATTGGGGAACCACGGTTGCGAAGGATTCCTGCTGCTCGGATAGTTCGACGTACACAAATTTCGATGTCATTGCTGAAGATGCTGTTGCTACGCTGATGAACCTACAAGCCGGTGACGCTGAAGTGAAACCGAGCGTCATTATCGGTCATGGTGATAATTTCTACTGGACGGGTATTAACGACGATGTCGATACTCGTTTCGACACGACCTTTGAGAAAAAATTCGCCGGCGAAAATATCATCGACATCCCGTGGGTAAACGTCATGGGGAACCATGACTATGGTGGTTCTAGTTACATCTGTCTCGATGGAACGGATTTGGCAAAGTGTTCCAGCGCGGACGCGATGTTGACAGCACTGGAGAAGAAGTTCACGTGGCAACAAGAATATACCAGTGCCAACAGCGACCGCTGGAAATTGACTGATCATTTCTACAAGTACACCATCACCGATGATTCATCGGGCGTGAGCATTGATATTTTTAATATCGATACTAATGATGCCAATACCCATGGTGCTCAGGAAATTTGTTGCCAGTGCTACGGTTATGCCGAGGGAGACGATGATTCTTGTGAAAACATCGCTCGTGGTGATGCCTTTTGCTGCGGTGGTGATACTGACATGTACGACCAGTGTGTGGCCAAGATCACAGAGTGGGCCGATGATTCTCGAACTCAGTTGAAGACTGAAGTTGCGGCCTCAACAGCAACTTGGAAGGTTGTTAACAGTCACTACTCTCCTTATGTGCACTATGATGAATCTGGGCAGACCGAGTGGTTTAAAATCTTGAAGGACTCGGGTGTTCAGCTCTGGCTTAATGGTCACACGCACGGTGAAAAGCACGATTACGCGGAATCACTGGCGGTTCACTTTGTTGAAAACGGTGCTGGTGGTGGTATTGTGAAGCAGTCGGCCAGTGGTATCCCTACGTACGCAACTGACTACGTGAGCAACGTCTGGTCGTACAGTGGACAGGAATATGGTTTCTTCTCCCTTACAGCGTCCGAGGAATGGCTAAAACTCCAGTACCACACAGCTAACTCGGATTGGAGCATGGGTTCCACGTTGTCGGAAACGACCATCGGTACGGTCGCTACCAAACATTGCTGGTACATCCCTGTCAATGGTGGCGAAGGCAAGACGTGTGACTCTTAAGTAGCCACCCACAGTCAAAACTCACAACCACACACCCGTGAAGGGAAACAAGTTCATTGACTTGCGTCATAGTCGAGCAAGTGAATAATTCTTTTGTGTTATGCATCGTAATCTACTTTTTTTTTAAGCAAGACGTAGGCTAGTGCTCAACAAAATGGATGCAAACATTTTGCGCATAGCTGTCTGAATTTTTATGTGCATGTGTCCATTTTCACCAGGGAACAAAGAAGCTGAGGTGGTACAGAGTAGCCAATCAACTTCTCAGAGAGTAGGGGAATTTAAACAGCCTTGATTTGGTTTGATATTACCCCTATTTAGGGGTGTTAAGCCTCACACTTGACGGATTATTAGGTAACCAACTCTCTCTGGTAAAAAGGCAAGAAAGCGAAGTGTCATACTCATTCCATTGTTGACAGCGTGGCAGCATTACAGCTGGTCGCGCAAGCGTCGGTTGCTGTGCTTCTTAGATCGTCCAATGCTGTATCTGTACTGCTTTCTACCACTTGTCGTTTTAGCTGTGCTGTTTGACAGCGTGTGGGCGGAAGAATGGCAGATGAAAGCTATCACATCTTACCAGGCACGCGTGGAAACATATGCGCCCATATGGAATGAAGACCATAAAATGTTTGTCTCTGGTGTTGACGGTGACTTCACGTTCCAGGAGCGGTACGAGGCGACACTTGATTCAGTTACGACTTCGAGTGTCGAGGGTGCACTGATGTACTTGCAGCGCGATTGCATTGACATTGGTGCTACTCCGTGGGAAGAAAACGGCGGCTGTCAACGGAAGAACAACGTTTCGTACATTACGTTCCTGGAGATACAAATCATCCAGCCGAAAGCTGCGCTTGCCGAATATCAGTCTGTGCGCTATATTTACCCGGAATTCTGTCCGTTTGTGACCATGGAGGATGGTACATGTATCTACGAAGACCAAGACACTGGCAATGTCACCCGTAATCCTCCTGAATGCAAGCAATACAACGGACAGGACGGTCAGCCTGATATTGGACCCTGTGTGGGTGCAGAGGCATTCTCAGCGGATATGGTAGCGCCTTACATCGACACCGTTTGGTTTTCTTATCCTGGTAGCTGTGTGATGTCTACTTGGGCAGAAGGCAAGTCGAAAACGTGCCGAAAGAAGTACCCTGGTGGACTTTGTTCTGTAGGTGAGAAGCCTGATGGCATTTCGTGCACATTTTCGTACAAGATTCTCGGGTATTTGTCGATTGATGAGCTCGTGGGCATTGGTAGCAATACTCAAGACACTGGTGATTCGTCTTTTTCCTCATCATTAGATGACGTAGTTGTAAGTGATGATGATGATGGCAAGTTGGCTGAATACGTGAATTTCGAAGATTTTTGTGAGGCCAAGAATGTCGAATTCCATTCGTACGATACAGACAAAACGTTAGGTTTGAAAAACGTCACCAGCATTTCATTTTGGGAGAATCCATCCATGGCGTCTGCGAACGTCGAACGCACGTTAGCGATGATCGAGTTGTACAACAGCAAAGTCGATCCCGACAGCAATCACATGGAGAAATTGCCAATGGACCTGGATAATGTCACACAGGCAAATCCGCCGTGTTACGAAAATTCTCTTGAGTGTTCCAACGCGCGGTTTGGTTGCGTGCGCCACTCGTACGCGCAGGTGTGCAGTGTGTGTCGTGAACAGGGCGTGAACTGTGTTATGAAAGTACCTGGATATACATTCCCCACGTTGGAAAAAGCAGCACGTACCGTCTCCGATAGCGAACTGCGTAGTAGCGTCATCTATTATGGTTCCGTGGTCTCGTCCTCTTCTTCATCATCATCGACGACAGACACGATGACTACCACAACAGCAAGCTCTTCATCATCTATCTGCTGTGGATCTGTAAATATGATGGTGTTATTAGTCGTGACTGTCTTTGTGCTGATAGTAGCTTAGGAACGAAGCAGATCAGAATATCAGTATTAGGTGTCTTGTGTTATTCGGGTCGATATTGATGGATTGTAATAACGAGTGAATCCATTAAAGGATAAGTGCATACTGTCTTGACTGGTTAGTGGCATCATGAACAGCTCGCCAAGTCCGATCGCCAGCGTTGCGCACTATTACATCAAAAACAAAACAACAGTTAATTTACTCAATGCACATTGCTACTGCGCCTCAACTTCAACAGCATTGGACATGTTCGTGTCCAAAGATGGCACAAAAACTCGACAATGTCTACTTAATGTGCCTTTGAACTACTTAATAGCGTTATCGCGTCGACATTATGGTAAAATCGACAAAATCTGTGACAATTTTGGTCCACACTTGATCTTGGGGTGCGATGTTTACGTGGGTTGCTGCATTCATTCCTAGCTAGAGAATTGCTTTAATCCTCACATTTCGAGTTTTCTTCCATACGAACCGTCGTCGCACAGAAATAACCAGTTACTTGTGCTGCAGTACTATGTCAAAGATGACACATCTTCATCACCTGGCACTCGTTTTGCTCTTCGCTTCCCTCGCCAATATCCCTGTTCAGGCAGCAGAATGTACCTCCTCGCAGCTCGCGAAGGTCAAAGCATTAAGTGCCAACGCCACAGAGATTTGTGGGGAGGCCATCTCACTCTCATCGTCGTCTACAGCAGTATATTGCTCTGACAAGAAGTGTTTGGCCTACATTAAGAGTATCGCTAGTGAAGTTCCGGACTGTGAAGTTCTAGGGTACAGTGTCTCGTCAGTCGTCAACACAGCAATCAACTCCTGCACACAAGGCTCGTCCGACGCCGTCTCTGCTACCCGGCAACCAAGTGAAGCAGTATCAACGTTTAGCGGAGCATCTCTACTGATATTGGCGCTCCTTCAGATTACATGTATACTAGCTATTGGTGGAGTGCATGCATAGAAACATGTCAACTTCGATCAGCGAGTGGAAGTGTATTCGCGGCCGAACATGACAAACGTGTTAAAAATTTAACAAAACTAACATAACATTTAATTGCTTATCCGAATACTTTCCTAAGTGCGCATGCGTACTTAACGGGTACGGTGGTCCTGCTCAATTGAAGGGACGAACTAGCGAAGGATGGCGGAACTGTATGCGGAAGTGATCGAAGAAGAGGAACGCCTGACGCGCAACCAACCACGCAACTACTGGGATCGGAAAACATTTTCATCCTATGAAGAGCAGCAGCGTGCTATGGCTCAATCCACGACCCTCTACGTTGGGAACCTGTCGTTTTTCACGTCTGAGGCACAGATTTATGAGCTTTTTTCGCGCGTCGGCACGGTGAAACGTGTGATTATGGGGCTTGACCGCTTCAAGAAAACACCCTGTGGGTTTTGCTTCGTCGAGTACGTTCTATAAAGCTCATGCTATGACATGAAGAGATTAAGTATCATGCGTATTTTAGTGTTGATATCATATTGCTTGTTAATTGTAGGTACAATACGCATGAAGAGGCAATCGCATGTTCAAATTTTCTGAGTGAAACCAAGTTAGACAACCGCGTCATTCGCTGCGAAATGGATGGTGGGTTCCGCGAAGGACGGCAATTTGGCCGCGGGTTGTCTGGTGGTCAAGTGCGTGATGACAGGCGGTCCAAAGACGAATACGACCCTGGAAGAGGCGGGTATGGCCGCAGCGACAATAGTGGTGGTGATGGCCACCATTTCCGTCGGTCGTATGTGCCTCGGAAGCGCTCGCGAGGCGATAGTGAAGCGGATGAATCGGCGCGGAAACAGCCTGAACGCCGTGCGTCTACACCACCAGAGCCACGAACAGAGGAGGTATGACAGAAGTATCTCCTTGAAACTATTGTGGATGCATGCAAATTTATGGGCTTTATGATCATTATTTTTTAGGAAGAAAACCCACGTTTCCGTGACCGTGAGAAAGAGGACGACGATCAGCAGGAAGAAGAGCAAGATGCTACATTGGACAATGTGCAAACAAGCGACCCCATTAATAAAGAAGAGGAGTGAGCCTCCTCTTTACTGTTTGCTGCTTATGACTGGTGTGTCTATAGGTATTTGTCACTGCCTCTGGTTGGTGATTGTGTTTTGCTTTTTCTCTTTCGGGGTAAAGATCGCCTTACCATGTGGAATTGACGAGCTATCGCCCAAATATAATTTGTGAATTGGAAAATCCTGTCAACAGGCACATCCAACACTCGACGACACACATCAGCAGTTTCATAAACTGCGACGTCACTACATGGCGCTGCACGTCAAGTAGAATTTGTTTCCAGCATCGAGGTGGACGGATTCATAGGAATCGATGTTGACGTACTCGTCGACAAAGGATCTCAACAATTTTACAAACCATTGTAGCGTACCTGTTGTCCCGTCCTTTCGTGCCATTTTGTGGTGGATGTTTGTATTGACCTCATGAACTATCTTTTTATTCGTTGCATACTATGGCTTGGCAGCGATCGCTTGCTGATTGTAAGAACACTTGATGCCGCCTCGAGGGAATGCCAAAGTTTGACACTGGACGAAAAATGTGTGATTACTGATCAAGCATTTGCGGGAAGAGAAGGAGTCGAGCGAGGCAGTTGACGCGTTGCTTTCTACCTCTGTGTGTGTGGTTATTTGTCATATCAAACGTATAACTATTTTTCAAGCATTGCTACGAAGATTGTGGCGTGCATGTCGTCTCCAACATGTGTGCGATAAGAAATCGGATGCTCCAGGTTTATTGTAGAGGAATGCAAAGAGCTTGGTTCTCATGTAAGGACACGGTTGTGCTTTCAAATTACGGCTCGCATAGAAATCACATTAGATACAAAACGAGAAGTAAACGGCCGTTGATCACTATCCAGTTCGCATATGGATACGCTTAGGTACTCAGTGCGCCAAGTCGATCGAATGGAAGAACAGCCATGAAGCGGCACATATCCTCTTTCCTAATTAGTGATTGTTTTTTATGGTGCATCTCTAGTGGAGAACCGTTTGATGGGTCACCTTTAGTCCATATCGACAAAAAAATCATAGCGATCCATCTCAAGGATACATGCATATGGTGTTGGCAACGCGTCCGGTAGATATAACGCTTCGCCTAGACTGATGGATGTATATCCAGCTCTACGCTCATGGTTATGACTAAGACAGATGGAACCGCCGTCGTCAATCGACTCCAACTCTCTTATCAAGGAAATGAGGGCTGTAGCCACCGAAAAGTGACAGACAACGTAGAGCAGAATCCAGCAAGGATTCCTGGAACGCACACAGCTTCCCCTTTTGATCTGTATCTTGTTAGCGCGATGGCATTGATTGTTGTCTTTCTCATCCCTGGAAAACCAAACAGTCATTTTCCAACTCATCGACTACTGTGCATAGCCACAAACAGCTGAGGAAAGCCACACTAGTCACACACTGTCCATGGATATGCTTGATTTCGACCCGATTGGACTTTGGATCGATACCATTTCTGTCGAGGAAGCAACAGCCCAAGTCTTTTCGACGATTGTATTCCCAGATTCCCCCGATGCGCCTGATGCTGCCATGACTCCACAGTTGTCTATCAAACTTGATGATATTCCCATGTCGGACATTTACGATAATATCGTCAATGAAGCAACCCATCAATCCCTCCAAAGACAAAATGAGCCTACGAGAAAACAATGCTCCAACAGGAGCAAGAGGAAGGCAGTCACTACCACCACAACCGTTTCTTCGGTGACACAACCGGCAACTACATCACGAAAGTGCAAGCACAGTGGAGATCAAATGAACAACAATCGAAAGACTAGACAGCGTGAATATGAAAGAGGTTATCGAGGAAGATGCAAGGTACAATGTAGTGACTTATCATCTATTCGGTGGCCTAACTTGCTCTGATTAATCTACCTTGCCATTGATGAACATAGGAGAAACGTGGACAAACTAAAGCACAGTGGTTAAATCTGGAGAGAGAAATACGCTTATTGCTAGCGGAGAAAGCGCCAAAGTGTGTGAAGACTGTTGTAGTGAGTGGTAATGCTGACAAAGGAGAAGATAAAAGTCAAGTCTTGCTGGAACTTTTGCATGAAGCACAGGGGCACAACCAAGATATCGCCTTTTTCAAGTGCATCAAAACGTGGTCGGTGGTGCTCGACACCTGGGGTGCCGAGACGCCAACCGGCTGCTCCATTCGTGCACAAATCAACTCGCTTCCAACGCCACGTCGTATGTTTTCGTTTGACTGGTGAAGTTCAAGGAAGGCTTGAAAGTGCTGCGCTTTTGTGCTCGATATAAAAATCTTGATGTTGCGGATTGTAAATGTGAGAAACCCCCACAAAATACAATCATGGAGCGTTTTATGCATTTAAGATGCGTTCCACCCCAATTTGATTTGTGGGTCGCTGTGCTATTCTATCGACTCAGCTGCTAATTTAGAGAACTCACATATCTTACGGAATCGTGTAGATGATGCCAGTGCAGAGCGACCATCTTGTGCCATCAATCTCATGGAGATGGGCAGGTGGCAAATGGACATTTCTATTTGCTGGACAGATGCTACGGACAGCGCAAAAACCAGAACAAAACAAATGCATGCTGTAGTTTCGTCAAGCAGCTTCTTTGTGGTGCATGCACGTACAGTAGCTACCGTACCGATACGCTCACCCGATTATGTTCCGCCCTTAAATCCTGATCGGTATTCTTACACTTAGCCTAGGTAAGAGAATCAGCAAGAGACTGGCAGGACAATCAGCGTTTTGAAGTGCACATCAGCTGCTGTTTCCGCGAGCTTAAAAAGCTGAACGAGCTTGCTTTCAAATGCCTTTACTAATCGCATCAATTTTCTAGTTACTTCGCGTTCTTGTGTGTGTCATAGCGAAAAGACAACATTCATCAAATCACAGTCAACACACGCATCTTCGTGTAGTTCGCCACTGACGACGACTTTACCACGTAAGTATTCTCTTGAAGACCATATTGGATGATACCAGCCTCATCCTATACCGCAAGACATATCCCAGCAGACTGAAATGTTTCTGGACGGACATCGTGGATCCATCCCATCACCGCATGTAGGGTTCATCTCGGAGAAGAAGACTGGTAACATCATGCCTCGCTTTTATTTGGTGGTCCTCTCTCCCGCTCTCTTCCGAATAGCCTGATGATTTTTCTGGGAATTTATCTGAGGCACCCGTTCGATCAAGCGACGAGGTAAGTGGAAGAGCTCAACTTTAGGGGGTAACGCGAAAGAATGGGTACTGAAGGTGGAAAACTCGAGGAACGTATGCGCATGTATACTTCCTCCATCGAAGTGTTCACGCTTGGATGTTCTGGATGATCAACATCAAGCAAGTGTGGAGACTCTCGGACTAGAGAACAGGCTAGTACTGCTCGTATCAACTTTCATTCATGCATTTACATGTTGGAGGTGTTTCAATCTCCCCAGTGGCGTAATTATCATACTCTTGGCTACAAACCTTCGAACCAATCCTTTGTATCTACGCCGTCACAATGGACTCGTGGCATTTCGTGTGCGTGAATGTTCTGTTCACCATTATTATCGTACGAAGCAACAGATGCTGACACTATGGACACGAAAATGGAATATGTCGATAAAGTCTGTCGATCCATATTCAAGATGCGTAATGGTTGTTGTAACATCCAGTCAGAACATTTAGCACTTGAACAATGATACGACAGTAAAAGAATTGGTTGGGATGGTAAAATAGTATTTGGATGAATGACTAAGGCACATCTTCATGTGTGTTGTTAGATTGACATCAAAATGAAGATGCGCCAAATCCATGCAATGATCACGATAATGGTGCTTTACATATACTTGGCAAGTGTTTTCCATGTCATGGCATCATTTTCATTGTATTGCTAGAATTGAGGTAGGAATGCCTATGGATTGGGTTTCGTATGTAAATCTACTAAGACATTATTATTGACCTTGCTAATTATCCATTGTGTTCTGGTAAATGCCACCACAGACACTTTGCGACGCTTCCCCAATGGATCTAGCAGCCGATATGACGCTTATCATATTAAAGCAAATGTCGTCACGCTCACCGTAATTCGTTAGTGCACATTTTCTCGACGTTTCACACTTTAAATTTTTGTTCCTTGCTTCGCAGTCAGTGGAGTATCGGATCTCGGTGGTCAGCAAGCAGAAGTGTTGGAGTTCCCCCCCTCTCCCTCCCCATAAACTCTGTACACTGTTCGTCAGCGGAACGACGGGAACATCGTCCTAAAACGGAAGATGGAGATGTGCACGTCCATCTTACACACCAAAGTTACGGATCTTTCGACGCTTGATTGTCTAGTTCCATTGTCATCACTGCTTACTGCGAAGCCCATCCCCATTGCGAACACGTCCATTGAAGGTCATCAAGGTTTACTGCTTTGATGGAAAGTTTCTGTACGTTTGTAAAGATCGGGGGAAGGGGGAGACAATATCATGGACAAGAATCGCTGCAGGATCTAACGTCATCCAACTCTCTACACATATGAGTTCTGCACCCACATACGGAAGCGAGTGACCCACAGAGAAAATGACACTTTCTCCCTTATATATCATGATAGTAGCAATATTTGACAAGAAATCCAATGACATTTGTAAAAAGCTAGAGTTCAAATAGCTGATGTTGGTACACTTTGTCGCTTTTTTGTTCTCTCAACAGCTGAAAGCCCATTCTCAAACTTACCACCGATTGCACACAACACTGGAGAATTACCACCTGCATAACACCAATACAGATGGAGATACTGGATTGGGATTCCATTGAGCTCTGGATTGATACCATTTTCTTTGATGACTCGACGGCACCAAATCTCCCAGTAATAGTTGGAATTGATGCGCCAGATGTTGACATGATTCCACCATTGTACGCCAAGGTCGACGTCGTATCTATATCTGGTGTCGACGATGTCAGTATCGGTGAGACAGCCCATCAATCACTTCTAATACCAGAGAAACCCAAAGACGAGCAACAGCCCATCCAGGAGACACAAAAGGAAGTCACAGCTACTGTCGCTCCAACAATTTCATCAACAATGAAGCCAGCTTCTGTATCTCGGAAACGCAAGCGCACCAATCCTCAAGCGGATTCCAATCGAAAGATTAGCCAACGACGTCATGAGAAGAAGTATCGAGAACGTGTCAAGGTGTGTACCAATACATTGTTTGGTGCAGATAGTTTTATATTTGATATTTGTTGTTCTCATATTCATTTTAATGATTATTAGTATAAGCGGTATCAACTTGAAATGGAGTGGCTCCAACTCGAGGGGAATTTACGTCGACTACTTGCTGAGAAAGCGGTGCAGTGTGTGAAAACTGTGATTGGGGCCAATGATCTCGGAAAACAAGGACTAGAACAAGACAAGCGGCAGGTTTTAGTGAATCTTTTACAAGAAACACAAGCTCATCACCAAGATAACGCCATATACAGATGCTTTGAAACGTGGCAGCAGGCACTCAATATGTGGGGTGCCACTGAAACATCAACGAGTCTTTCTATTCGAGAGCAGCTAAACTCACTCCCAAGTCTACGTCAGTTTCGGACTTTTTCGTTTACTTGGTGAAAAGGAAGCATCCATGGTATTAGTGGTAGATGTTTTGTCAAAAATGTTGGTATGTGAATACACTGTACTTTGCAAAATAGCGCGAACAGCAAATATGATGAAGATAATCGTTTCTTTCACAAAATCTGGAAAATGATAATTGGGCGGAAAGAAAAAAAGCAGACTGAAGCGCAGCCGAGAGTGATATTGGAATGAAGAAAGAATGTCTTGGATCGTTAGCCCCATGGGGCGTTCGGGTAGTTATTGAGAAAAAGGCGATTCTACTATCGAAAAATAAACCTTTCGATGATTTTATAGCCACTCTAATTATTTTTATCCTCATCGCACCAATGCTGAATCGCCTTTTACCCAGCGGTAATGAGCGTAAAGACAAAAACCAAACAACGATGTAAGAAATCTATGCTGAGCCGAGCAGGAGATCCATACCTTCTTGATTGACACATTTCATGTTGGACAAAAGATCCACAAATAGCGAAGCGAACATGATAACAGCATGACACGCGGACTGTTTATTTGCTCGCTGAGCTTTGGTCACTTTTGTGAGTCAGTTTCTTCGTCCATAAAGTTTCTAATCTTTCTTCAAGCTGTCAACGACGTAGGTGGATGAAATAGTTATATATTGAGCTGCCACATAAAAAATTAAGCGAATGTACATGTAAAAGTTTCTGTCGCAGCGTCCACTCGTAAGCGCTCTGCTGGATCAACACCAGCTGCGGTACTTATTGCGTCATAGGTGATGTGATGGTGATATGAACTGGCAATGGCTCGTCATGTACAACTGTCTCGCTCCTTGGAGCAGTGAATGATGGGTTTTGTGATGAGAGGTCGCATTGAGCTACGAATCTTCACTATTGGAAATCAATTAAGTTATCATTGCATTGAACATGCAATTCCATGAACGTCAATGTGAAAATACGGACAAAGAACAACGATGGTTAATTATTATGGTAACGACATTTCTCGCTCCTTGCAGCATCTCCAACTGAATGCGTTTTTACTCTCTTACAGGCACATCTCTCTTGATGCTGGGAGGAAGCACCATCTGCATCTAGAGTCGCGCTTCTATCGATCCCGCCGTTACAGAGTGATAAAATTTTACAAATATACGAGGACTGGATCTTCGTCAAGATGTAGATTCTTCATCTTTGGAGAAAGAGTGTTTGCTTAGCCTCTATTCCCCATTTTGCCTATCTGTACGATACACTTTGACGCGTTATTTAAAGCAAACAGATCCACATCGACAGAAGTAGAAACTTGTTTCGAATTCTCTGCAGTGAGCTCTTTTCAACGTCATCCTTCTTTCCAAGAACGGATGCAAAGCGATGGCGTCCAAACAAAAAAGGCTTTCAGATAATGCATCAAGAGCAATGCTCATGTGGTCTCATTACAAGTTCAAGATGCTACTGGAGGAAGAATGACCGAGTATGAGGAACAGTATACATCAAAGATTTGTTTTTAGAATCCAGACGTTGGAAATGCCTACTCCACGATTATCTAGTATTAGCTAGCTTTTGCTGTTGAGTCAAACCCAAATAAAAAGCAAGAGGTCCTTCCTAAGGTACTTTCGTATCTCATATCATCTCTTTGAGATATTAGATTAAACAGAACCTTGCTATCGCTTTTCGATACCAGCATGTCCATGAAACGCCATTCATGGTTCTCATGTTGATAGCATGGAGTGAAAGACTCACTCTGCATTTGGAATTTCTCAATAGCAGAGGAAGAGTGTGTCAGCACACGCCAATCGATAGCATCAAGTCTATTATACTTTCCTGTTTACATCTTTTTTCAAATTGCTATAGTATTGTAAACGCAGCGTTGATGTTTATTGGGTCATCATCCTGCTCCCGAAGGTTGAATACACTCGCTGTTTACTGCCCATGAGTGGAACGACGAGAGAAATTTCCTGAAAATGACACATTCCTCATGACCGTTTGGAAGAGAAGAAACTTTGACTCCTAAAAAGTTGCTAATGTTCTGCGCATTACCAGTAAGAAACGCGGAGATGGGTACCATGTGATTCTAATGTCATCAAGAAATCATAGATATTTGAGCGTTTAGTTCGCTATTTTCTATCATAATTGGGGGTATGCGGTTGACTGTCCTACTAGCAATCTTAGTGTTGCGGTGTCTCCATTGTTGGGGCAATGTAAAGGATTAGACGAGTTTCTGTGCGCTAGAGATAGCTATTAATGCATCGACGTTCTACCTCGAGTTCCATCTTTCATTCCCAATTGGCAGCCATCTGAATGTTCCCATCTCATCATCGATTGGGTTTATTTTTTTCGTTGCATACTGTATTGTGCACATGCTCTCTGGCGATCATCAATGTTTACTGCGTCCATCGAAAGTTCACGATCAACTGGACTTCTTCTCTTCTCTCTAGCGACCAGCTATTCTACGAAGCCAACGCGAGCACAGAAATGCGGTTCAACATCCTTGATGGCGCATCACGAACCCATTCGAGTTGACGATTTTCTTCTTTGCCACGAGGTGATTTGACGGCCTTTTTTATTTCTTTGACTACATGGAGCACATGAAGTGTCTGAACACTCACCAGATGAAGATGTCGCCACCACAAATTACAAAAAAAGAAGAAGAAAATGACTTGATTTTCCACCCAACCACACACACATGCACTCACACTTGATCGCAACGATATTTGACAACGCGCGTAATGTTATTGCACGCGAGACTAGCATAATGCAGACAACTGACCCTTCTGGTGACTATTGCTGTTGTCTTTCGTCTCCCTCGTGACAATCATTTCCAAATTCACCCCCAAGGGCAAGTGACAACAACAGCTACAGAGCTTCGCTATATACTCAACTCTACGTGTACAAGACAAAGTCGATGGAGACATTGGATTGGGACCCAACAGAGCTCTGGGAAGATATAATCTCATTCGACGACCCTGCTACCCAAGATCTATCGGACATGGTCTTTCCGATTTCGCTTGATGCCCCAGACATCAGCGGAATATCACACTTCTATGCCAAACTCGATGGCATCTACATGGTCGATCTTGATGAAATCATCATCGGCGAAACA
Source organism: Pilasporangium apinafurcum (assembly GCA_001600495.1). Lineage (NCBI taxonomy): Eukaryota > Oomycota > Peronosporomycetes > Pythiales > Pythiaceae > Pilasporangium > Pilasporangium apinafurcum. The sequence goes on from BCKE01000062.1 coordinate 93,547, forward strand.
CTACAGGATCCATGCCAGACACTGCATGAAACCAAGGCCGAAGAACAACCTTCTACTCTGAAGTGTACTGCTGTCACCACTCTCCCAGCGACTGCTACTTCATCAGTGACCGCATCGACAAAGAAACCAGCGACCGCTTCACGGAAGCGCAAGCATACTGGAGGTCGAGTAAACGATAATCGAGCGACGAAACAACGCGGCTACGAGAGAGTTTATCGAGACAGACTCAAGGTATGACGAAGCATGTATTTCCGCTATCCAATTTGATATTTGTTGCCTAACTTTTCTTCAACGTTGATTTTGTATGAGCATAGGACCGAAGGGACCAAATGGCAATGGAATGGCTCCAGTTAGAGGGTGAGCTACGGCGATTACTTGCTGGACAAGCAGCACAGTGTGTGACGACTGTAGATGTCCATGTGAACACTCGAAAAGACGATGAAGATAAGAGAAATGGCTTGCTGGAACTCTTACATGAAGCACATGGCCACTACCAAGACATCGCCATGTATAAATGTGTAGAGACATGGCTGCAGGTGCTTGACTCTTGGGGCACCGAGACATCCGCTAGTCGTTCCATTCGAGAGCAGATCAACTCGCTCCCGATCCCGCACAAGTGTCGGGCATTTTCGTTCAAATGGTGACGAGACTGGATCCATTCTTATGTTTTGTTGTGAGGATATTGTACACATTCATGTTGCGTATTGTAAAAAGCATGTAACATGAAAAGAATAATGCTACTGTTCACCCCAATCTGACCTGCTCGGTGTAGCTGCCGTAAGAAATGTCGTTACACGTAAGTGGAGTAGAACGGCCATCTTGGATCATCAAATTTCGAGGAGATGGGGCAACTGAATCCATTTTTTTGGTGTGAGAACATCATCTCCTGTCTTCTCCTCACTGTACGCACCCTTCGTTTCTTTCTTGCTATTGCTTTGTCTTCATACGGTCAAAATCATTTGAACTTCTGATCTCCATTCTTTTTTTGCAGTAGTATTTCTTTCTCATATTCTAGCAGCTGATGCCCACATCAAAATGCGACAAAGTCCTGGATGCAGACTGAAAACTATCTGATAATATCAACGCAAACACACATTTGTATGGTCAAGATCCGCTTCCTTCACTTGTTGATCGAAAAAAAACTCTGTGGTAACAACGAGGCATGAACACGTAAAATGATAGGATCTGCTTCGGGTACTCATAGGAAACTGGATTCCTTAATTGCTCAAAAAGTTGGATCTGCTTCCATGTTCTATATATTATTCATTCACTCTGTCTCTATATTTGTTCAATGTGTAACAACGATCTGCTGGGCCAATTGATAGAGCAAGACCGCGAATGCGATGACACCAAAGCCCAGCACGGCGTACACATACTTCCTCCCACTAAACTTACCACTATAGATAGTCGACGACGGGATCTGCCGCGACGCACTCAATTGCAGCAACGCTGGAGCGAAAAACGCCACGTAAATCCCCGCTATACCGCTGATCTGTAGCGTAATCGACAAATCCGAGACAAACACTGAGATCACGAGCGGCGGAAGCGAGGCGCCAAAACGACAAACCAATTTCCAAAACGTTTTCCCATTGGGTACGCTCCTGATCCACTGCTTTGGGATAACTGCAGCCATATTGTCGCCCAACGTCACAGAAATCAATGGGAACACGCTCAATGTGTCAAGTGCGGGGAAAACCACGACAATCATCGACATGAATTTGGCCCAAAATGGCACTAATGACATAGATTCGCTGATTCCCCATGTAAAATCAGCCCAATTAAGATTCACGCTCGATGCGACTTTTGGACCGAAATACAAGGAACAAATCGATCCGAGCGCGATGTAAAAGAGCATAGTCGTAACCAACGTGCTCCCAAAAATCCAATGCGCCTTGCTCTGGTTGCGCGCGCCTAATGGCGCTAAAAGCCCCGGGACCGAGTGTTGGAAGAGCTGTGAGAAGACGCCTGTGCTGAACATTACGCCAAAGCCCCGCCAATCAATAAGCGCGTAGTCACTAACATAGAGCGACGTCGTTCCCATATTCAGTGATGCACCGCTATCGTATGGATCATTGTAGATGGCATAAGCAGCACTCAAGATCATGATCAGTAACGCAGCAAAGCGGATGACCGACATGGCTAATTGTACCAAAATCTGTTCGGTCAAATCGGAACACGAGAGTGGCAAGACGATCACGGCAAACACGAGCGCAGCGTGCACACTTGTGATTTCGTACTCACCCAAGTGCGTGACCTGTGTGAGGAAACTGTTGACAAACACTTGCGAATACCCCACCAGACCCCCGTACATAAGACCTAGCAGTGAAATTTGGTACATCTTGGAGCCTACATATGCAAATATTTGACATTAGTGACCAAAATTCAACTGAGATTGGTGGTAGAACTACAAAACAAACGCACCTACTGGCCCAAGAAAGCGCTCACAGAGCTGCGTTACCTCAGGGAAATCGTTATACTGCATCTCCTGGTTCTGCTTGCTACTAGATACGTCGCTGCAAGCGCTGTTTGAGAGTTGCAGAGGTGTCTGCTCTGTGATAAAACTGATCACAAACGCCTCGCGTGCCCGTGCAACGGTCTCACAGACCCACATGACCGTGATGTACGAGATGAGCGTCACGAGTACGATCATGACATTGCCCATGACTAAACCTGACCGATAGAATGCATATGGGATGCCCAGAGACCCGACGCCCAGAATGTAATTGACTGTGAACGCATATGCCACTAACGGGGAGTACTGCTGGGTGAGCTGTTCCTGCTGCAACACCGGCAACGAGAGTTTGCGGTGCAGCAGTCTGTGAGCATTTCGGGAGGAGCGCGTCTCTCCGTAGTCTTCCCAGTGACCTTCTTCCTCCCCATGGTTGTCGTACACCGCGCTCCAATCCATTGCTTCCCTCAGTGATGGCTATTCGTTGGTCACGCAATTGAGGAGCTACACGGGCTTGGTGGGTTTGTACTCAGAAATGATGACCAATACGCATGTGCGCAATAAAGTGACGATTCTTCGTAATCTATGATTGGTTAAAAAAACTGTAAAACAGACTATGATTGGTGATAAATTATGACGTCACACCGAAACAAGTCGCTGATTGGGGAATTTTGGTGCACGTCGTTAGCGCGATTGATGGCCATGAGTGAATCTTGAAACGATGCACACCCTCCAACATTACCCATCGAAGGATATGAAGGCATCCAAAATGATTCTGCATATAGTTGACTGCTACTTCCATTGAAAGCGTTGCTGTACAAGTGCAGCAAAATCCTGCTACTTGAGAAACAGTGCATCGTTGTATATCGAGACGAACGGTGGCTTTACACACACTACGTACGCTGAAGCGTCGCATCTCGCATTGATGAGACTTCTACCAGTTTTGTAACTTCATTACCAGTGCACCCACTTAGCATAATATAAAGTAGTGCATATGATCAATACTTCTACAGCGTCCCAGCACCATTCCCTCCATGCTTCAGCCAATTCACAGGAGCTACAATGCGAGGAACTACGCAAAGAATGCGAAGAGCTCTGTTTCCAGCAGCACCTGAAACCAGCGCGTGACAAGGCTGTGCTCGCACTCAAGCTCGCGATCGACACATTTGGGAAAAACTCGTTGCGATTGATCCCATATTATCTGATATTAGTGCAGATCTCACTGCAGGAACACCAGCTGAAACAGGCTGAAGAATTGCTCTCACTCGTCAACTGGCTGCTGGTTAAAGACCACAAACCATTCGCCGCCAATGATGGTGTAGGAGCCCCCACCGTTCATAATATCGCTAGTCACGATGAATTACCTGAGGAAGTGAAGAATCTGTACGTGATTCGCATGAACAAGCTCTACAGCATGCTCTTGATGGAGTACAAGGCTTATAATGAGGCGCTTCAGCGTGCTGCCCATGGTACCTATCATTGCTCGCTGTTGTTTGGACCAGAACATCTCTACACATCGGAGCTTTACTTCTGCCTCGGCCAGATCTTTAATTACAGGCAGCAGCAACAGCAACACTCTCAAAGTCACAGCCAAAATCAAAATCAAGGCCAGCTTGATCATGACAATGCGCTGGGTATGTTTGACAAGGTGGTCGACATTTGGTACCGTTTTCTGACGAACCCACCGGAAGAAACTGCGGCGTGGATGCTGCAGCACCAGCGACAGCGTATTCAAGAAGCGAGTGGCATGCTACAGCACATCGTCACCATTCGATCGAATGCATTAGGGCTGAAGCACGTTGCTACGGGCGAAGTCATGTACACCCAGGGCCTGTTGTTCCTGTTCCTCGGTGAACACACGCAGGCTAAGCAGTTCGTACAGCAAGCATTGGAGCTCTACATTGAAAATTTGGTAAGAACAATAGAGAAAAGAACATGCGTACACACTCACATGTCGATTATGAGTGATCGATCTCAGTCAACTGTATCCTCTGCTGGTGGTATAGGGAGCGGATCATCCATCGACATTGGACGTCAAAAACGTACTGCATCAGCTCGAAGAAGCTGGTGTTTGAAGCTCTCTTTCTTGGTGTTGATAGGTGATGGTGGAAATTTCACGTTGACTCGGGACAAGATCGGCAAATAGATCGGGACTCGTAAAGAACAAATCTCCATACTGCTTCTAAATATCAATAAACACAAGTGGACAAGTGTAGAAATTACGAATACATCCCCACATTTATTTGAAATTCATGTCCACCTCTCTCACCTGTGCGTCTGGCGGAGCCATGAGCCATAGTTTCCATGCATGTAGCATCATGCGCGAGGCCATATCTGCCTGGGAACCGTACGTGACATCCCCCACTATTGGGAATCCTGTGTGCGCGAGATGCAGTCGTAGCTGATGCCGCCGACCGCTCAATGGCCGTAGCAGTACTTTCGTCACTGGCTCTTGCTGGTACATTGCATGACCCAACACGAAGGCGATCGTCGTCGAGGGTTTACCTTCCATAACTGCTGTTTCTGAAGTTTGATCCGCGATTTGCATCTGAAATACTTCCCCTTTCGGCTCAACAATTGGGTAATCAAAGATGTATGCGACCGGTTCCTCTTCTTCGGCACGCATCGCCTCCTCGGTCTTGCTCTGAGAATCATCGTCTGATCGTTCATCGATGGCTTCATACTTTCTTTTCTTCGCGAGCTTGATCTTTTCTTCCTCTAGAAACACGTTGAGCTCCTTGAGAAACCGAGTTTTGTCGATTTTCGCCAATTCGTGGTACCGCTTTTGCTCTTCGGTTGATACGTCGTGCCACTTTAGTGTCGTGAATTCTCGCTCTTGAGGCGTTAATTCTTCGTTTTGTTGCTGCTTTTCACGAATGATCTTTGCTTGTTCCATGTGAAACAGTGCCGGTCCTTGCCGAGGACCTCGTGGGTAGCTGCGTTGCTTCTGATGACGTTTCGACCCTCTTTGCTGAGTCCTAAAAAAATCAAATTGTTCTGTGTCTTGGATGAGTAGTTCCAACTTGGACAACGTGCATGTTTTGACACTGCGGCTAGTATTGGTTGCCAGATCACGTGGGTGGAAAGGTAAATGCCCACGCACCAGAGCCAAATACTCTTTTTGCACTCGCTTCTCTCGAAATAGTCGGCAGGCTAATGAAGTAGCACTACAAAAATATATTAGGAAAGAAGGTTAAACTATCCATCAATAGTTACCTAGACATTCCATAGACACGTACGCTTTCTCCAAGCCAATGCACAGCAATCCAGAAGTTGCTATAGATGAAATAACTTATTAAATCAACATCGCTGCCTTTTCAAAACCACATATATACAAGCGCAGAAATAAAAGCCCACTGACCGAAGTCTAATTGATGGATCCATCGGAACTTTTCCACTTCGGGAAAATCTCGATACAACTAAAATAGTTCACGCAATTCGAGATAAAATCCACAACATGGAACAAATACATTGCGAGGCAAACATACGTACCGCCTTTTCGACTGTGACTTCGAAATTACCATCCAGTCGCTCGTCATGTCCTTTATTGATAACTAGGAAATGCGGTGTCTTGGCAATGACCCGCAACTGGAGCTGCTTCAGTGTTTGTGGACCTCCTCGCCATTCCTGACCATCAACATTGTCTAGCTGCTTTTGGTTCCGACGCAACGGGAGCGCAACCGTCACAATAGCTGAAGCGGTATTCACAATAGATGTGGTAGTAGTAGTAGTAGTAGTAGCAGTAGTAGTAGTAGCAGCAGAGGAAGAGTGTGCCATTCGTCCCAGCAACGCTCCACTTTGCCGCAGCAACTTGCGTGATTGTCGAAGCATAAGTCGCACAATGTGGAACCTAAATTTATTACACGCAAAATATTGTACCTATCTGGTAATTTACACAAAATAGAAAGTTTTAGGGTGCCGACCGCCACACTCTTCCGCAGATAAATGGTAGCTTCTCTAAGTTGGCCAAAAACTTCTTCACATGCTTTATTGCTACAGAACGACCGCCGTTAGCGCGGATTTTACACAGAGAAGAGCGGTATCAGATCCTCATACATACTACTATTGCTAGATCACTAATGACGACATGTTCTTAATCCAGCATCTACAGCTACTTGACGTGCAAGCTGTGGGGCATGATGAAGAACATAAGTGGGGATTCGATGCAGGCGTAGTTGAAGAAGAAAGCCAAGGTAGCGATTTTTTTTGCAGTTTTGTATTTTTGCAATTGGAAGCAGCACATTTAACAACCTACCCTATATAACGAACATGGCTGCTCCTCTTTATAAGGACAAGCGATTCATGTCATCGGAGACACGCCACAGCTCGTCGAGCGTCTGGAATTCGTCCATTTTAAGGTCCGAGAGCCGTCCAACATCACCGATCTCATTTAAAAAGACATCTAAGCTACCCCGACCGGCCAGTGCTGCGCCACTACCGGAATTTCGCATGCGGCGTGCTGCCGAGGCTCGGGCCGCATCAATACTGAGACGTGGCTTGACCTTCTTCAGTGACGGTTCTTTACTCTTATCGCCATTTTCAGCATCATCATCGTCGTCATCGCCATCTACAGACTTGTTACTGGAGGAGGATGGCATAGGTGGCTTCTGATTCGATGGCTGGAACCGTTGCGCGAAGGCAGCGGCAGGGTTGAACGGCTTAATGCCACCGGCACCAACAACTCCTCCACTCGGCTTCGTCGACGACGCTTGCGGTTGTTCCTTTCGTTTCTGTTGCTGCTGCAGGAAAGCCGCGACAGGATTTCCTGCAAATGCTGGCTTTGGTGCTTCGGAAGAAGATACTGCGGATTTCTGTGGAACTTGGCTCTGTGCAAACATGGCGGCGGGGTTGACTAGTGCTGGAGCAGGAGGTGGAAGGGCTTGTGTTGACGATGGTTCGTTGCTGTTGGTCTTTACTGGTGTCAGTGGTTTGCCCGATTGTCCTAACTTGGCTGTTTCCTTCTCCTGTTCTTGTTGTGGCGACGGTGGTTCCTCTGGGTTCGGTTGTTCTTGGGTATCGTGTTCTGGATGGTTTTCGACTTGGTGATGTGGATGCTGTTGCTGCTCTTGGTGATGGTTGATTTCTGCGTGTTGGGACCGAGGTGTGCCAAACTGCTGCGCGAACGCAGCCGCTGGATTCATTTGCTGCATCGTGTGTTGGTTCATGCCATTAGTATTGACGGGAGAAGCATTTGAGGGCATGCTGTAACCATAGGGCGATGATGAACTCATCATTTGATGGGGTGACATGTGCGGAGGATTCATGACCGGACCACCACCACCCGATACAGATCGGTAGAGCGGGGTCATGGTCGCCATCTGCGGCTGCGCTGGTGCATAACTCACTGCTGTATTCATACCCGGAGCGTGCGTAGTGTAAACATTGCCATTCATATCCGTGGCGTAAGTGGTAGTCGTGGTTGTGTACCCTGGACGATATCCATGCGGAGTCGAGATGTTGACAACGTTCGCACGTCGGTCGAGACTGTACTCGCCAGGCGCTGGAACTGTTGGTGGTAACGAATGTCCGTATGTACTACCACTTGCCGTCATGGGTTGCACAGCAACCTTGCGGTATTGCCCCGTAGTGGGATCATACACCATTTCTGATGCATACATCATTGGCTGTGTGTTCATAGCTGGTGCCATGTGATGATGATGCTGCACAATTCCCATATTTGGATGATGGCCGGTGGTCATAGTGACGGGCGTAACCATTGGCTGCCCACCGCCTCCACTCGTCATCCGCGTCAGTTGTACCACCGGTGCGTGCGCAACCATCGGTGATGAAAACGCGCCAAGTTCTTCGCTTTTCACTAAATTTCCCCCAAAATTGTGTGCTGCGCCAGTGTGGGGGTGGTGCATCATGTGTGGTGGCAAACCTGTTGCCTTTGGAGGCGTCGCCTTACCCTTCTCGCCTTGCCCACGTCGTCCTTGCCTACAAAAACACAATCATATGGGCAAACTTAGCCACGGTGAATTCCATCTTGCTATACAGGAGGAAGGTGTACCCTTTGCGAACACGACAAAGCGATTTCCATCGAATTTTGACGGCATCTTCCGTTCGACCGGGTAACATGGCAGCGATGGCAGACCATCGATTGCCCAAACGTGCTTGTGCTTCCAGGATGATACGGTCTTCTTCCGGTGTGTATTCGCTACAATGAAAGCAAGAGATTCACATTGCATTTGTGAAAAGCGCAATCGGATTGTCTAAGAAGCTGTTGTTACTTTTTCATACCCTCTCACAATGCTCGGATCCAAATGGTTGTACCATCGTTCACGGCACTGCTTTGATCTATACAAAACATAATTTATACACGAAAAGCAGTTAGCATATCGGTAATTCAGCCACTTGAGCAAAGTAATTTTACTTACGTTCGTCCAGGTATCCGTGTGGCAACCTGCCCCCAGTTTTTCCGTCCTTCGGCAACCAATTCCTTCAGCAATTCGTCCTCATCCGGTCGCCAATGTCCCTTCACTAATCCAGGAGCGAGTACTTTGGTCCACCGCTGCAGACATTGTGTGTGGTTCCGTCCTGGTACTTCTTCTGCAATCGATTTCCAATTTCGCTCGCCATGGCGTCCCACTGCTTCACGCAAGCGATCATCCTAGTCATACAGAATACAAATTCATTCGTTGTCAAGCAAATGCAAATGAACATTGTTGCGATATCTATCTAAGAAAATGCCAGGCAAACTTACCTCTTCCTGTGTCCATCGCTTTGGGACCGCCTTGTCCTTGGATTTCATAATCTTATGCATAGAATCATGTGAAAAAAACTATCTGGTCAGTTTCAGTCACAACAATACTTACATCATGTTGCTTCTGTCTGGGGACCCCCTTGATCTCTGTGAACACACGCTTGTTACTGCGTGCCTGCATGCCATTCGGACTCGCTCCGCTACACATCAGGTTCATACAATTAATTCTCTTCCTTCTCTTCCTCCCTCCAATATAGCAATCACTTACGGCACGTCCTCGTCATCCACACCATCATCATCGTTATCATCCTCTGAGTTGTTACTGCCAGTACCGACACGCCCTGCTCCATTGCCATTCAACGCAGTACCTCCTCCTCCATTGCTCTGACCCTCGGTGAACAACAATTTTCCAAAATCTGAGATGGACGCCCGACCGTCGGATTCCATGGGGAAGGAGTCTACGAGCTCCGTCATGAGCTTGGAGATTGACTCACGACTAACGCTAATGCTCATATTCTGTGTTTCTAATGTACACAGCGCGCTGATATCTGGCGTTCAATCGATTTTGCAGTCCTTCGTGAAATTATTTGGATATGGGTTTCCGTTTGGTTGCGTGCGGTTTTGGTCGTTCTTGTCCGGATGGTGAGCAGCTATGTACGCTCCACCACTATGCTCCGCCTCCTCTCCGCTCCGGTCCGCTCCTCTCTCTCTCTCTCTCTGAGTTTTTGTGTTTCTTTCGTCGGAACGCTTCGCCCACTCGCTCTTTTTTCCGCTTTTCCCTTCTCTTTGTTCAGCCGATTACAAGCACACAGTCACAGTGCTGGTCAACGTTAGGGGAAGGGCCTGAACCGTCTCTTTGATCAAGGTACGTCACTCACGCAAACAAGGGTCTTCACCTCAATCAATACAAAACGATGCCACAACAATCAAAGGGAAACACGGGTTATACCAACTGTTAAACAGGGTTATATCTCGGTAAGGTAGAGACGGTGGGACTAGATAGAGCAACAGCCCGTCGAAAGAAAAACAGCATCGCGTAACCCCACGGTAGTCAAAATAAATACACATGTGCAAGACGAGTACCACACTCGACTCCACCTAAAGTACCAAACCCGTGGGTTTTAGAACTTGGTTACGGGTCAAATAAGCAGGTCGGTTCTATAAATCAGTCAACCCACGATCTTTGGGTTTTCTTGCCCGTGCTTCCATGGAAAATCGCGCCAAAGGGTCACCACCGAGCGTCTATTCATCCAGATACGGAGTTCTGTGTGTGTGCGTTTGTGCCTCTTCACCACTTGCACACTGATCTGCAACTAGAGAAGCTGCCCAGCTACGTTATAAACACATAAACCCATTATGTCTGCATACGGAGCACGTGGTGCCGCCAAAGCCAAGGGTAATGCTAGCAAAAACAAGAAATTCGAGTTGACCGAAGAGCAAAAACAGGAGATTCGAGAAGCATTCGACCTGTTTGACACCGATGGCTCCGGTACGATCGATGCCAAGGAACTAAAAGTTGCGATGCGAGCGCTTGGGTTTGAACCGAAGAAAGAGGAAATCAAGAAAATGATCTCCGACATTGATAAAGATGGCTCTGGGACCATCGATTTTACCGAGTTTTTAGAGATGATGACGTCCAAGATGAGCGAAAAAGACTCGCGCGAAGAGATCCTGAAAGCGTTCCGGCTGTTTGATGATGACGAAACAGGCAAGATCTCATTCCGTAACCTCAAGCGCGTGGCGAAAGAACTGGGTGAGAATATGACCGACGAGGAACTACAGGAAATGATCGATGAAGCAGATCGCGATGGCGATGGCGAGATCAATGAAGATGAGTTCTTGCGCATTATGAAGAAAACGAGTTTGTATTGAGGAGAAAGAAAATGTAGTACGAAATTACTTTGATATTTTCGATTCTATTCTCATGAATGGGTCTCGAATTGTTAAATAAATTAAAACCACCTCGGGATACATCTATCCGCGGCATGAAGCCATGCTCCAAACGAAAAGCTGTACGAGTTTAGATTCCTCGTCCTGTCCAAATACGTAGGCGTGGTGCAAATAAATAGGAAAAAGGAAGTGAAGGGATGAAAATGGCGCTGACGCTCATTGCTGCATCCAGACGTGGTTCAGCGCCTCTACAGCGGTCAAGCGCTTCTTTGGGTTCAGGATGAGAATCTGCTTCACGAGGTCTTTTGCTTCAGGGCTTACATGATCCCAGTACTTCTTTGGGAACGTCAATTTGTACACGGACGTGACCTTCTGGTGCGGTTGCAGTTGAGTAGTAGCGATAAAGGGCAACTGAACCAACATTATAAACACATAAGTAAATAGATAGGATGGCAAAAAATTGGTGGAAGCCTCACTCACCCGTCCACAGAGAAGTAGATATAAGAGCACACCGAACGCCCACATGTCGACGGCGGACGTATATGGTAGATGCAATAAAATTTCCGGCGCGAGGTAACCCCCTGTCCCTAGAAATGAGCACGTCGTGGCGCCTTCTTCGAGCACTTTGGCGAATCCAAAATCAATGATTTTGACGTCCAACAGCTCTTGCCTTCGACCACGTGGAGCACAAGTGAGCAGCATGTTTTCCGGCTTCAAGTCTCGATGAACGATCCCCTGCTCGTGCAAGTGTTGCAAGGCAGACAGCACACAATGTGCAACATGAACAGCTTCAGGTTCGGAGAAATTACCTTTTTCTAGGATAGCATCAAATAGTTCACCGCCTTCAACCAACTCTTGGATCTATGTAGAAAATAACGTCATCCAGAGATTAGCAACATCCTCCACAAACACTGTATCTAGAATGAATGCCGTACCAGAATGAGGTAGGCGTCGTTCTCAAAAGACTCTTCTAGTTTCGCGATGTTCGGGTGGTTCACATGCTGCAAGATCTCCACTTCTCGTCGTAATTGGACGATGATGTCGCGTCGTTTATGTGGTGAGTATGGTGCCAACCGCCGTTTGTCGATGATTTTGCACGCAAACCAACGGCCGTCCGTTTGCCGCCAACATTTGTAACAGGTTGAAGTTGTGCCTTTTCCAACTACCCCATCTAGAACATAGCGCTAGATAACGAATTGAAAAAAAAAATAAGATTCCATCCTCACTCGTAAAATCTTTAGGCCAATCATCCGTCAGACCTACCTCAGGTAAAAGAGCTCGGTATCCCTTTGAGGGAGATGTCGCTCGTCGAAGCATAGGTTGAGGTGGCAGATTCCGCACAGGTGAGAAGCCATGAGTCTGACAGCTCCCCACAACGACTCGATCATCACCAAACTGTGAATCCACGAATGAGCTCTCTGACATCGTCCACGACTGCGGTGTGGCTGGATCCAGCACTGGTTTCTCAACTGTGAATGGCGGATTTCGCTTCACTGGAAGAGGTTCCGACGTCGGCGCGGGTGTAGACGGCAGCGTGACGTTCCGCAAATATTTCCGCCGTCCATCATCCGCCGACACGGGACTGTTCGACACCCGCAATTGTTCCAAGTTGACAGCACACGTCGTCATATCGACACCCCCTCCACGTTCGCTCATCTGTAGCATCAAATATTTTTTGCTGGCGTTGTAACTCGTACGGCTGCTTCTGTTGTTACTGTTGTTATTACCACGTGGACGATTCGAGTGTTCGCGTCGTTCTAGTCGAGGGTGGTTCTTCTTTTGAGGAGTTGGTTCATTTTGGAGACCAAGCAGTCGACGATTTCGTTTCTCGGCTGTTACAGCTTCGGCACTCGTCTGTCGGTGCAGTTCATACTGTCGCCGCGCCTCGCGGTGTCCCAAGTGCAATTCGGTCGGTTCACCAGAGAAACATTGTTTGATCAGCGCCGCGCCCATAATTTATTATTATGGTTAGTTCGTCCAAAGGGTAACCGACCAGCCGAGAGAGAAATCCGGAATGAAAGAAAGCGCCAGATGCAGGTGGTTGTGTGTGCGTAAAGCGGGTGCAGTCACGCAGCAATTTTGTTATGGTGAACGAAAAATAAAATGATATCGTTGAGTCTGTCGTGGATTGTTCGTAAAGGACCAACTGGTGTGTGTAATAAACTGGAGGTTGGTGGACGTTGGTGGGTGCTGATCAGATGTGCTGTTACCTCCACTTGTCGATCATTGGTTACAATTTTACATTCATGAGATTTTGACTGGTTAAAATCGATATGTGTGGTTGGTTGTAGAATTGACTCTTGGCGTCGCATAAAGCAGAAATAGTGGGATCTATTGTGGTGACAGTATATGGAAATGGAACTGGTGTTTTTGATTGGCATATTTTATTAGTATAGTACTAACTTTATATCGGAATTGTGAATACGATGTAACATCACACTGGAATACATCAAGGAGAAAATTATGACGTGGTTAACATTGTCTTTCATTTTCCAATCAGATTTTCCCATAAAGGAGGAGTTTTCTTGCTCTCCCAGAATCATGATGAAGATTCATTGGGAGAATGAATTTCATCTTCCCAATATCGGATCAGTATCGTGGACAAAATTATGCGATAAGATCTCCAAATTTCACATCGTGTGGATACCTTTTATCCCTCCCATCGATGCGGTATAGACGAATAGATTGGTGCAACCAAATTCATGATTTAACCACTCATGTTGTTAAAAACGGTTAATTATTCTTTGTAACAAGCATGCTTAGCTTTTGTAATGTCGGTCGTCTCTGTAGAAATTAACCTTTATTCCCCCATTTCTCCCACCGGTGGGATATACTTTGACGTGTTTTTTCTCCTTATTGATAGAAACTTGTTTTCAATTCTCGGCAATGAGATCTTTTCTCCATCGCCCTTCTTTTCAACAAAGGATGCAAGTCGATGACAGTGTATGCCAGAGGAGATCGACATCGGTTTCAGTCTCAAGGACAGCAAGCCAGGACTGTCCAGATTGGTAGAAATGGCACGTAAAAAGCAGATCTCGAAGATCGCGGTTACCGTCCAAGACTGATTTGAGTATGGATTCCTTGCACAAATATGTAAAGAGCATAGCATCCAAATCGTGGTTCACACTGATCAAACGATGCAAGATAAACCAACTCCAAACAACATTTTGAAAGTGAGGTTGTATCCAACGAAAGAACAGAACCAACTTCTCAACAGGATGCTTGGTATCAGAAAGTCTTGGAGTGTCCTCACTGACAGAGATGTCAACGCTGCTAGAGCACATCTTTTTCAAGAATGAACACCTCCAGCAGCGTTCCGTGAAAGAGAAAGACATGACGGCACTTCCTGACAATTATGTTCTCGATACTGTCATTGGGATCGACCCTGGCACGCGATCGTTCTTCACTGCCATTCGTGTGTGAGAAGTTGATGCAGAAGAGAAGAAAGTCAAATGCAACGGAAGGATATCCAAGCAAAGTCAAGCGAAGAAGTCGAAGCAGAAACGACGAAAGAAGCGGAAAAATAAAAGGAAGAGGAGACACAAGCACGGTGTTCGACGCAAGCGAGCCAGTAACCAGCAGTACGACATTCAACAGATATCTACGCGAGAGTACAGACATCTCGCCGGGATGAACAAATGTACGTCCTAGCACGAGAAATTGAAGAAGAGAGAACATGAGTACGGAAGGATTATCCGAGAGATGCCTTCGTTCAATACAGCAGTATATGACAAACGTCAAATATGTGTGGAGACATCTCGACTTCTTGGTGAGCTTTTATGCATCGCATCTATTTCGTAAATGGGGTTTCCTTTAGTCCAGATTTAGTCGGAAGACGTTGGCACATCTGGCAAAGCGGTTGGTACCCACGCCAAGTCCTCAGGTTTGCATCGGCCTCGGTGACTGGAGCCAACAGAACTTCGCCAAGGGTCACGCATATGGACCCGTGAAGCAATTCACACGTGAGCTGGGAAAGCGCGCGACCGTGCTGCAAATCGACGAGTACTACACAAGTGAGCGATGCTCTGAGTACTACCAGCAGCTTGAGAAGACACCATTTCTGACGAAAAAGGCTGATGGAAGCGCAAGCATCAAATTTTCCCGCCAGGTTCTCCGCTGTAACAACAGCGAGTGCAGAATCACGTGGGAGCGAGATGTGAATGCGTCGAAGAACATCCTTATACTTGCTATGTGTCTCCTACATGGACTTCCAAGATCGCCAGAGTTGCAACGAGGAAGAAAGAATGTAGGAAGAGGATAGAGTGTAAGAAGAGTATCCGTGGACATTGGGGGAATCAACCGACTTTTCAAACGTGTCCACACGGTTAGGCCGTATTCTAGTAATCACCATTAAGACAATTCACCTCACGAATATCTAACATATGCTAAATATGCTAAATATTCCAAAAAGATCGTATGAGCTGCCATTTGGTAACTCACGAACACTCTTAGTTTGTTTACTTTGAGTTTCTTCCAAACAATCAAAACGTAGATCGTTCTCTACACAAGCAAGCTAGTGTAMATTACAACACCCCGAGGAAAGCAGCCCCGGTCACCCTCGCGTGATGTGTCCAGGTGAGTTTGTCTTCATTCTTGAGATAGATGCTGCAAGTAGCGTCCACATCTCGATCCATGATAAAGAGACATCTCGGACATACAAAGACTTTTTACGCTTTCATGTCTTTGTCGATCATCTCGTATTTCGAGCATGTCTTGGTCGTGAACTCTTCTTTACATTCGATCAACCGTCTACCTGCTTGTTCCATCTTGTACTGCAACATCTTCTTAAACTTGTAGTGAGACCTCCAAGCATGTGAATTTGCAAAGAGACTCGAAGCAAACAAAGTAATTCTCTTATTATTATTGTCTTACTTTTGTATTTAAGTGTAATGCCGAATTTAGAGTATTGTATTGCATATGATGATCAGATACATCTCTTATATGAATAGAAATGAGGATGATAATCAACAAAATGACAAAAAAAGTAAAATCCATAGCATATAGAAATCTTATATTACTTAAATGACGAACTCGTCAGCGGTAAGTCTACAGAACTGACCGCTTCTTTAGCGTCTTTGGCTCCGTTGAGGTTGTAGAACTCAGCAGCACCCAGTCACAACATCTTGCTCTTCTTGATGTGCCTGTTTCGAAAAGCAGGAAGATAAGATAATCAAAAGTGCTGTTTTACTGCTGTTCTGCGCAAGCACCCAAACTCAGTATAGCTTATCCGACCAGATGCTCGCGTATGAAGACGTAAGTTTTACAAGCTCAGCTAAAGGCAACATTAGTGTTCTCACAACGACCCTACGGAAGAAAATTGGCTCCAGGTGTCGTGTTGCTGACGTGGACGAGTTCAGGATGAACATCCTGTGTTGTGCTTATCACAAGGCGATGAAGGAATTCATCGTTGATGAAAAAATTGGCGGTAACGGTCTTTATGGTGTCCGACACTGCAAAAATAATGAATGTCATCCCACATTCTAGAAGATTAGAGAATCGGTTCGAATTTATATGTGGAAGATCCTAGAGCCGTAAAGAAGATACATGAACATGAATCAAACTAGCGAGTATGTGAGATTTGCATTCTTTCTTGCAAAATGAGTGTATGGCAAGTACAAATCCCTAATCGCACAGTGTGTCCCTGAGCAAGTATTTGTATTCTTGGCGAGGTAGTGTCGCCATAGGATCATACATCTAGATATAATCCACTATCATACGCATAACAAAACTGTTTGTCTTTATACCAAAGCTACTTATTTTGCAATAATGCAATATTAGCACCAAGGAATCAAGAATCGCTCCCATCACTCTTTTGTCAATACTGGATAAAAGCTGGTTTCTAAAATAGAGCTCAAATTTAGTCATTGTCCTAAATCTATTACCTTCGCAATCACGCACTTGTTTTGAGATTGCGAAATGGTTGTTCTAAATATACTACCTTCGCAATCACACACCTGTTCTGAGATTGCGGAGGTGACAATGTAATGGTTTGTAATTACGAAGGTGAGCATGTTTAACGTAGCAAAAGGAATTCATCAATTGATCACTTATCCTTGTCTTGCTCATTCTGCAATTTGCATCTAACTGCTCACTTTAAACCAAGAATAACAAGAAGAGTCGACTGAGTATCAACCAATGGCTGCTCCAACCACTCGCACCGTCAATGCCTATGCTGGCTTTGCCCCCAAATCTGAGGTCAAACCATGGCAATACGAATCTCGTCCACTCGGCGCTGAAGATGTCGAGATTAAAATCTCACACTGTGGTATCTGCGGTTCCGATATCCACACGCTCGACAGTGGCTGGGGTCCCACAACCTACCCATGTGTTGTGGGGCATGAAATCATTGGCGAAGTGACGTTTGTTGGTTCTGACGTCAAGCACCTTGCGGTAGGTGATCGTGTGGGTGTAGGTGCTCAAGTTTGGGCTTGTTTGAACAAGGGCGCCAACACTCCTTGCCAGGATTGTGTCGGCAATACTGATGCCTACTGTCCGCACGCTGTGTATACCTACAACGGCAAGTACAAGGACGGTAGCAACAGCTATGGTGGTTACGCTGACTACGTCCGCGTCTCTAGCAATTACGCATTCAAGATCCCAGACAACATCCCCTCGGACGTTGCTGCGCCTTTAATGTGCGCCGGTGCGACTGTGTTCACTCCATTGAAGCGTCGCGGGGTGAAGGCTGGTGACCGTGTTGGTGTGATTGGTATTGGTGGGTTGGGTCATCTTGCCATTCAGTTCATCAATGCGTTGGATGCGATTCCTGTCGCGTTTTCTCGCTCGGCAAACAAGAAGGACGAAGTTTTAG
>BCKE01000062.1:111499-232789 GCA_001600495.1 Pilasporangium apinafurcum
CATGATAAAGAGACATCTCGGACATACAAAGACTTTTTACGCTTTCATGTCTTTGTCGATCATCTCGTATTTCGAGCATGTCTTGGTCGTGAACTCTTCTTTACATTCGATCAACCGTCTACCTGCTTGTTCCATCTTGTACTGCAACATCTTCTTAAACTTGTAGTGAGACCTCCAAGCATGTGAATTTGCAAAGAGACTCGAAGCAAACAAAGTAATTCTCTTATTATTATTGTCTTACTTTTGTATTTAAGTGTAATGCCGAATTTAGAGTATTGTATTGCATATGATGATCAGATACATCTCTTATATGAATAGAAATGAGGATGATAATCAACAAAATGACAAAAAAAGTAAAATCCATAGCATATAGAAATCTTATATTACTTAAATGACGAACTCGTCAGCGGTAAGTCTACAGAACTGACCGCTTCTTTAGCGTCTTTGGCTCCGTTGAGGTTGTAGAACTCAGCAGCACCCAGTCACAACATCTTGCTCTTCTTGATGTGCCTGTTTCGAAAAGCAGGAAGATAAGATAATCAAAAGTGCTGTTTTACTGCTGTTCTGCGCAAGCACCCAAACTCAGTATAGCTTATCCGACCAGATGCTCGCGTATGAAGACGTAAGTTTTACAAGCTCAGCTAAAGGCAACATTAGTGTTCTCACAACGACCCTACGGAAGAAAATTGGCTCCAGGTGTCGTGTTGCTGACGTGGACGAGTTCAGGATGAACATCCTGTGTTGTGCTTATCACAAGGCGATGAAGGAATTCATCGTTGATGAAAAAATTGGCGGTAACGGTCTTTATGGTGTCCGACACTGCAAAAATAATGAATGTCATCCCACATTCTAGAAGATTAGAGAATCGGTTCGAATTTATATGTGGAAGATCCTAGAGCCGTAAAGAAGATACATGAACATGAATCAAACTAGCGAGTATGTGAGATTTGCATTCTTTCTTGCAAAATGAGTGTATGGCAAGTACAAATCCCTAATCGCACAGTGTGTCCCTGAGCAAGTATTTGTATTCTTGGCGAGGTAGTGTCGCCATAGGATCATACATCTAGATATAATCCACTATCATACGCATAACAAAACTGTTTGTCTTTATACCAAAGCTACTTATTTTGCAATAATGCAATATTAGCACCAAGGAATCAAGAATCGCTCCCATCACTCTTTTGTCAATACTGGATAAAAGCTGGTTTCTAAAATAGAGCTCAAATTTAGTCATTGTCCTAAATCTATTACCTTCGCAATCACGCACTTGTTTTGAGATTGCGAAATGGTTGTTCTAAATATACTACCTTCGCAATCACACACCTGTTCTGAGATTGCGGAGGTGACAATGTAATGGTTTGTAATTACGAAGGTGAGCATGTTTAACGTAGCAAAAGGAATTCATCAATTGATCACTTATCCTTGTCTTGCTCATTCTGCAATTTGCATCTAACTGCTCACTTTAAACCAAGAATAACAAGAAGAGTCGACTGAGTATCAACCAATGGCTGCTCCAACCACTCGCACCGTCAATGCCTATGCTGGCTTTGCCCCCAAATCTGAGGTCAAACCATGGCAATACGAATCTCGTCCACTCGGCGCTGAAGATGTCGAGATTAAAATCTCACACTGTGGTATCTGCGGTTCCGATATCCACACGCTCGACAGTGGCTGGGGTCCCACAACCTACCCATGTGTTGTGGGGCATGAAATCATTGGCGAAGTGACGTTTGTTGGTTCTGACGTCAAGCACCTTGCGGTAGGTGATCGTGTGGGTGTAGGTGCTCAAGTTTGGGCTTGTTTGAACAAGGGCGCCAACACTCCTTGCCAGGATTGTGTCGGCAATACTGATGCCTACTGTCCGCACGCTGTGTATACCTACAACGGCAAGTACAAGGACGGTAGCAACAGCTATGGTGGTTACGCTGACTACGTCCGCGTCTCTAGCAATTACGCATTCAAGATCCCAGACAACATCCCCTCGGACGTTGCTGCGCCTTTAATGTGCGCCGGTGCGACTGTGTTCACTCCATTGAAGCGTCGCGGGGTGAAGGCTGGTGACCGTGTTGGTGTGATTGGTATTGGTGGGTTGGGTCATCTTGCCATTCAGTTCATCAATGCGTTGGATGCGATTCCTGTCGCGTTTTCTCGCTCGGCAAACAAGAAGGACGAAGTTTTAGGGCTGGGTGCTGCCGAGTTTTATAACCTCAGTGACCCGAAGGACGCGGAGAAGGCTGTGGACTCGGTTGATATGTTGCTGGTGACTGCTAATGCCGACAACATGCCGTACGATTTATACCTGAGCCTGATCCGTCGTCATGGTACGTATGTCATGCTGGCGGTGCCTGAAGACAAGGTGGCATTCAACGCTTTCCAACTGATTATTCGCGATATCAAGATGGTGGGCAGTTTGATTGGCAGTATCGAAGACATTAAGGATATGCTGGCTCTGGCGGCGAAGAAGAATGTGCGTCCGATCATCCAGAAGTTGCCGATGAGCAAGGTGAACGATGGCATCGAGCTCGTACGTTCAGGGAAGGTTCGTTACCGTGTCGTGTTGGAGAACTGAGTAGAAAGTCACAGACTAGCTGCATGTATTTCATAAAATAACCAAGCAAATTTGATTGAATGAACTTGGTCTCAATGCTATCTATAAGGTCCTGTTATTTCTTTGCATATTTTTACTTTGCTGTTCATAGAGACGTTGCTGAGTCAATGTGGAGCAAATACACATAATTACGAATATTTAGAGACTCACCTCGCTAATATCCAACATATGCTAAATATTCCAGATTATATGAGCTACCATTTGGTAACTCACGGGCGATCTTTGTTTATTTTGAGTTTCTTCCAAGTCACATAGCGTCTTTTTCAAGTCATTATAGCATGTCAATTTGCAGAGACTCGAAACAAAGTGATTCAATTATTGCTATTGGCCTACTTTTGTATCTAAATGTAACATCGAATCTAGAGTATTGCTTTGCATATGATGCCCAGATACATCTCTTATATGAATGGAAATGAGATAATATTCAATAAAATACCATATAGAAAATCATATAACTACGA
Source organism: Pilasporangium apinafurcum (assembly GCA_001600495.1). Taxonomy (NCBI): domain Eukaryota; phylum Oomycota; class Peronosporomycetes; order Pythiales; family Pythiaceae; genus Pilasporangium; species Pilasporangium apinafurcum. The sequence continues at coordinate 114,569 of BCKE01000062.1, forward strand.
CAAACACTGGCGTAAAAACAGCAGGTTTATCGGTATACCGATATCTTAAGGTGACCAAACATAAGGTAAATACATAAGCTATATGTGTACCACGCTATTCTAGGTTCTATGTAGCTTCCATTTGCCAGCCAGCCAATGGTGGCGACACCAAACGGCATTTCTGTTGGAGCTGCTCGCAACAATTGTACATTGCACTTTGGCGTGTACGCGTACTCCTCTCGTCACAGATAATTCGCAGCCATGGGTGCACAGAAAAAGAAGGCCAAGTTTATTGCCAAGGGCAACCTGACGCAGAAAATCAAGCAACGCAACCAGAAGAAGAAGTTTCAGGCAATGAAAAACAACAAAAAGAACCGATATGAGCGAAACAGCGATGCCCCCAAGAAAAATGGAAAAGTTGGTAATACAGCTGCAGGTGCGTCCGCTGGTGGCCGCCACCAAGCGTCGAAAAAAGATGAGCCGGATATGCTGGATGAAATGGATGTCGATGACTTTCTCAATGCCGATTTCCTGGACTCGGATGCTGATGACAATATCTCTGATATCGAGAATGAAGGCAACAATGATGAAAGTCTGGATAAAGATGCCGATGATGTTGATGGAGGAAGCAGCAGCGAAGAAGAGGACGAAGACGCGCTGGATCCTCGATATATGACTGGTATGCCTTCGTTTGGGGGAGATGATGATGACGATGATGGTGCCGATGATGATCAACACATGGCCGATGCCGACGATGCGGGGAACGAACAGGAGGAAAGTACCGGTCGTAAAATTGTCACAATGGCTGATTTAACCAAGTTAGAGCACAATTCCTTTGAGAAACAATCAATCAATAGTTTGCGCATGCTGCTCAAGATCTTCAGTGATGCTTGTCGTTCCAGTGACGCTGCCGATATGAGCAAAGAGGGCGAAATAATGTATGATATCCAAAGCAGTGCTGTGTATAATCGCTTGATGCTGAACGTGTTCCGCAAAACGCACCAATCGTTCACGAAGCTTGTGATTGTCAATGTTGGTGGTGATGGTGAAACTTCGACAAAATTGGACGAGAAGAAATGGAAGAAACATGCGCTGCTCATTCGCCGTTTCTTCAGTTGTGCATGCTACTTGCTTGAACAAACCACTGGTCAGGACATTCAGATGTTTGTACTGCGTGAACTGGCACACTATATTCCATTTGTCGTGCCCTGCATGAAGACATCTCGTCGCCTGCTCAAGGCGTTATTGAAATTGTGGGCGAAGTCGCTGAACACCAATGTGTGTATGCTCGCGTTTGTGCGTATCCGTGACTTAGCGCTTAAGATCCCGTTCCCGTTTCTGGAACTTTGTCTCAAGGGCATTTATATCACATACATGCGCAACACCAAGTTCACGAACGAAGTCACTCTCCCACATCACGTGTTGATGGGCAACTGTGTTGTCGAACTCTACGGGCTCGACATGTCCAGCTCGTACCAGCACGCATTCATCTATATCCGTCAGCTTGCAATTGCGATTCGTAAGACAATCACTTCGCCAGGTCCAGATACATTCAAGGCTGTGCTCAACTGGCAATTTTTCAATCAGCTGCGTGTGTGGACAGCAGTGGTGTGTGCTTACCCAGAAGAAAGCCAACTCAAGTCGCTCGTATATCCACTTTGTCAATTGCTGTTTGCAATCGTGCGGCTCGCATCCACTATGCGATATGCACCACTCCGTTTCCATTGCGTGAAGTTGCTCCAGCAAATTGCGTTTGCGACTAATTCTTTTGTGCCTACGAGCCCAGCGTTGCTGGAAGTACTCAGCATGGCTCCATTCAGCACATCCTACAAAGGCACCAAGACGAAGGGTGGGAACAAAGAAAGTCACAACACGCGCGTGGATATAGATTTGGATCTCTGCGTCAAACTCGCCAAATCGGCTTTGGACAGCAAACGCGTTCACGATCAATTGATCACACGGCTCTTTGAGTTGCTGCAACGCGAATGTGACGTCTATAAATTCCACATTGGCTTCCCAGAATTCGCTGTGCCGTTGCTCCTAACATTGTCGAAATTTACGTTGTCATGTTCAATTCCCAAGTGGAAATCGTTGGCGAGAGGGCTCACGGAGACGTTGAAGAAGCGAAGCGAATGGATTCGCTCAAAGCGGAGCGGATTGGATATTTGCCCAAAGGACTTGGAGCAGCTAAATGCGTTCCTCAAAGAAGAGCGCGAGAATGCCGTTAAGAATGTATTTGCCCATGATGCCGAAGAACTAAAACAGAAGCTCACGCGACAATCGGAGAAAAATGATGAACAGGCAAAGAAACAGAAGAAGGCAGAATACAACAGCGACGATAGTGATGATGATAATGATGAAGTGGAAGATACGGAGGTGACTACCAGTAGTAAGAAGAAGAACAGGAAGAAGAAAACCAAGAAAACTGGTATTGCGGTAGACGAAGAGACGTTCACCAAGGTGAAGAATATGTCACTGAAGGAATTCAAGAAATCGGTCGCTGCAGTCGACGAAGAAGACCAGGTAGAAGATTTCATGTTCTCTGATGACGAGTAAAAGATTGAACTTTGTCGGTCAATAAAGAGAGCATAAACTGGAAATAGAAGTGTGGTTTGCATTTTTGTTGATGGTACAGTTTAGAAGCCAGGCGACCAGTTTTGTACGTTTGCAAAATACCATAATAATAATTACGGATAAAATCCGAAGAGTGATGGTCGAGCGTTTCTTCAACAAAGGCCACCAACGACCATGACGGAAGCGAACGTGTTCATGTGGAAAGGCGCGCACCCCATAAAGCATGAAACGCATCGACGCGAACGACCATTGCATGGCCAAGGGACGGAGAAGGTCGTATAGTTTGACAAATGTGTGTGTAGAGTGAAAAAAAAGGGATCTAGTGGATCTTACAGCGTCCCTCCGAAGACAGTTTTCAACATTCACACTCACCGCAACAAAAGAGTGAACGCTGAAAAACAAAGTTGTGTGTGAGCGTAAACAATTTTTTGCTGCTGAATGGACGACCAAAAAGTGTTTCTTGCAGGTGACGAGAATGGGGACAACGACGATGATATCGCACTAGAGCTATTGATCTCAGCACGGTTCTCGAGGAGCCAATTACCACGATTCAGCTCGCGACGCTATGGCTCTGGGCATGCAAGTTCCCACGCTGATGAAAGTAATCGCACCAAGAGTTTGTACGGTAATGGATCTCCGAAACTCACAGCGACAGATCTCTCCAGTGCGGATGCACTGATGGCGGGGGGTATACATGCTATGCATCAAACCTTGGCGACTGTGGTCGAAGAAGCGTTGGGGATGCCTATCCCAAGTATGGAAGTGCGATTTCGCGATCTGCGCATCACAGCACACTTGCCCGTATCGGCATCAGGAAAAATTGAACTGCCGACGCTATGGAACCAAGTCAAGCGCGGCCTCACGCAGTGTTGCAAGAAGCAGCAGATCATGGAGAAAGAGATCCTTCGTGGTATCAGTGGCGTCTTCCAACCCGGCCGGATCACGTTGGTACTGGGTCAGCCAGGATCAGGTAAATCGTCGCTCATGAAAATTCTCAGTGGTCGCTTTCCAATGGGCAAAGCGATCGATTTCTCTGGTGAGATTTACTACAATAACATTGAACGTGCGAAATTGCTTTCTCGACTCCCGCGGTATGTTTCGTATGTGGATCAAAAGGACAACCATTATCCGCTGATGACGGTTTTGGAGACGTTTAAATTTGCCCACGCATGTTGTGCTGGAAAAGACTTGGAGCCGTGGGTGCTACAAGCCATGTCAAACTGCACGGTAGAGCATTACGAACATGCTAAAAAAGTGGTAACTGCTCACCACGTGCACGGTCCGGAGCTGACAGTGAAGAAATTGGGACTAGAACGTTGCAAAGATACAATAGTGGGTGATTCTATGCACCGCGGTGTCTCAGGCGGTGAACGCAAACGAGTAACTACGGGGGAGATGGCGTTCGGGATCAAGAAGGTTCATTTGATGGACGAAATTAGTACTGGCTTGGATTCTGCCGCGACATTCGATATTGTGAATTCGCTAAAAAGTGTTGCAGTGAATTTCAAAGCGGCAATTGTCATCTCACTATTGCAGCCTCCACCAGAAGTATTTGAATTATTTGATGATGTGCTAATTTTGAACGATGGGTATGTCATGTATCATGGTGAACGCACGCAGGCACTGCCATATTTTGAGCGTATGGGTTTTCATTGTCCACCGCGTCGAGATATCGCAGATTTTCTGTTAGATCTCGGTACAGACAAACAGCACGTGTACATTGCTCATGGTGCTGGTGGGTCTATCCCATTTCAAGCTATGGATTTTGCTGAGCGATTTAAGCGGTCGGATATTTATCAAGCAACACTTCGTTATTTGGATACTCCGCTTCAGGAAGCGTGCCCACTGCTTGCTGATCGTCAGCCTTTTCGACAAACGTTTCTAGAAGATCTTCACGCGTTGCTGTGTCGACAGCTTTTATTGACTTTGCGAAATAGAACATTTCTCGTCGGCCGTGCAATTATGGTTATTGTCATGGGGATTTTGTATGGTACAACGTTTTGGCAAATGGATGATGCGAATGGCCAGTTGCTCTTGGGTCTACTGTTTTCATGTACAATGTTTTTATCGATGGGACAAGCATCTCAAGTACCCACGTTTATGGCAGCACGCTCCGTCTTTTACAAACAGCGCGGGTCTAATTTTTTCCGATCTTCTGCCTACGTCTTGGCCACCTCCATGGCTCAAATCCCGTTTGCAATAATTGAAACTGTGCTGTTTGGTTCAGTTGTATATTGGATGGGCGGATATGTAGAGCTTGCTGACCGCTTCTGTGTATTCCTGGTGACTCTGTTCTTGTGCCAGATGTGGTTCACGGGATTTTTCTTCTTTATTTCAGCAATTTCGCCAAATTTAACGATCGCGCAGCCGACGATGATGATGACTATCCTCTTCTTCATGCTCTTTGGCGGCTTCTTGATGACAAAAAACAATGTTCCCGACTATTTTCTGTGGTTATACTGGATTGATCCGCTCGCGTGGTCCATTCGCTCGCTGAGTATCAATCAGTATCTTGCTCCAAAGTTCAATGTTTGCACGTATAAAGGCATCGACTACTGTACTTTATATAATGGGAAAACTGCTGGAGAGTACATGTTGAGGCTATTTGATTTGCCGACAAGTTCCATGTGGATTTACTATGGTTGGATCTATTTTGTTGCTGGCTACGTCGTCGTCATCTTGACCGCATACTTGGCGTTAGAGTACAAACGATACGAAAGCCCTGAGAATTCGACGGTAATTATCGAAGACATTCATACTGATACTGACGACCAAAGTTCGTATGTTATGGCTCCGACTACCCCAAAGCTTAATGCAAATGACGCGGTCATTGAGTTCCCACCAGGCAGTAGTGAACTGTCCGGAGTTTCGGGGAATTCCACGGTGACAGTCCCGAATGAGGAGTCCTATCACGGCATCATCCCTGTGGCATTGGCATTCCAAGATCTATGGTATTCAGTTCCAATGCCTGGAGGAAGTAACAATGAAGAAATCTATCTGTTGAAAGGTGTATCAGGGTTTGCGTTGCCTGGAACTATGACAGCATTGATGGGTTCCTCTGGCGCTGGGAAGACAACTTTGATGGATGTGATCGCTGGACGCAAGACTGGTGGTCATATTCGTGGTAAAATCTTGTTGAATGGATACCCAGCGACAGATATCGCCATTCGGCGCTGTACCGGCTATTGTGAGCAAATGGATATTCATTCCGACACAGCAACGATCCACGAAGCGCTTGTGTTCTCAGCTCTTCTTCGGCAAGATGCACGGATTCCGACTAGAGACAAGCTAGCTGTGGTGGAACAATGCATTGACCTGCTAGAATTAGGTCCCATTGCCGATAAAATCATTCGCGGATCGTCAAGTGAGCAAACAAAGCGCATAACGATCGGTGTGGAGTTGGCTGCGAATCCCAGTATCCTATTTATGGACGAACCGACGAGCGGTTTGGATGCGCGGTCAGCAAAATTGATTATGAGCGGCGTACGCAAGATAGCTGACACTGGTCGTACTATTGTTTGTACAATCCACCAACCAAGCACCGAAGTGTTTAACTTCTTTGACTCGTTATTGTTGCTTCAACGTGGTGGCCAAATGGTATTTTTTGGTGAGGTGGGTGAAGATTCCCGGAAACTCATTGATTATTTTCAAGCAGCTCCAGGTGTGGAGCCAATCAAACCGGGTTACAATCCTGCTACTTGGATGCTCGAATGTATTGGTGCTGGTGTGAAGAGCAACACGTCGAGCACTAACGCTGAGAAGCAGCTAGATTTTGCTGATTATTTTTCAAAGAGCGATCAAAGGGCTCTGATGGAAGAAGATTTGGAACAAGACGGTATACTACGACCATCAGAGCACTTACCGGAGCTGAAATTCGGCAAGAAACGAGCATCGGATAGCGTAGTGCAACTTCGACTACTCTGCAGCCGCTTCTTCCGCATGTATTGGCGAACGCCAACGTATAATCTGACGCGATTGATGATCAGTGTTTTGCTGGGTTGTATATTCGCGATTATTTATCAAGGCACGGACTATACTGCGTACACTGGAGCGAATGCAGGGGTGGGGATGATCTTTGTCAGCACGGTATTTCTAGGCATGATCGGGTTCAACAGCGTCATGCCCATCGCAGCTAACGAGCGAACTGCATTTTACCGGGAGCGTGCGTCGCAAACATACAATGCGTTGTGGTATTTCGTTGCTGGGACTGTCGCCGAGATTCCGTACGTGTTTATCTCGAGTTTATTGTTCACGATCATTCTCTTCCCAAGCGTCGGGTTTACTGGCTATTTCACGTTTTTGACGTACTGGCTTGTGGTAGCACTGAACAACTTGCTCTTTGTGTACTTTGGTCAGCTCATGGTGTATGCACTACCCAGTGTGGAGGTTGCCACAGTCATTGGCGCCCTCTTTAGCTCCATGTACATGCTCTTTGCTGGTTTCAATCCACCGGCCAGTCAAATTCCGACAGCGTATAAGTGGATTCACTATATCTCACCTCCAACTTACAGCATCTCGATATTGGCGGCGCTGGTGTTCGCCGATTGTCCCAGTGATTCGTCGAGCAATATTGGCTGCCAAGAGCTTCAGAATGCGCCACCAACACTTAAGGGTGTCACGCTCAAGCAGTACGTGGAAGGTGTGTTTGGAATGAAGCACGGCAGTATTTTGAAGGACATCATGGTCATTGGGTTGTTGATCGTCGGCTTCCGACTGCTGGCTCTGCTTGCATTGCGCTATATCAGTCATCTCAAGCGCTAAGCAAATAAAAATGACACCGACAAAGCAATCCAAGCATGTTACAGTTGGGGTAATGTGAATGTAGTGTATATGATGCATATCAAATTGGCTCGATGACTCGAACTTACTTTCTAGAAAAAAAAGCGATCACTGACAGAGAAACATGGGAAATGATCGTCAAAGGTAAACAGTGGAAATTTGTATTGTAAATGTGCACAAAAGTTTGCGTTTGTCTATGCTTTTCTTTCTTAAAATGGATACAGTGCATGATAACGTTATAAAAATTGAGGCTTTTGCTCTGGTGGAACCAGGTGAATCAGTTGTAGCACTCATGGTGCTGCTCCAACGACGTTAACGTTTGAGGTGGTTCACGTAGCGCAAGCAGTACAACGCAATCACGCGGAAACTAACAATCAACATGCAGATGATCACGACGTTGCGAACAATGTCGTCGTATTTCATTTCGAAGACGTCTTCGACGTATTGCTTGACCGTGATTTCCCCAAGCGTAGGAGGTGCATTCTGCAAGGCATGACATCCTAAGTTGTCTGAAGACTCGTCGGGACAGTCGGCAAATACAACGGCAGCCAATATGGCAATGCTGTACGTCGGTGGTGAAATATAGTAAATCCACTTGTAGACGGCTGGAATGTTGTTGGCCGGCGGATTGAACCCAGCGAAAAGCATGAACGTAGAACTGCAAAGCGTACCGATGACATGCGCAACTTCGACGCTGGGCATCCCGTACACCAATAGCTGACCAAAGTACACGAAGAGCAAGTTGTTGAGCCCTAGCGCAATCCAGTACAGGAAGAATGTCTGCGTGCCTTCAAAACCCACTGCTGGGAACACGATCGCCGTGAACAGGAACGCCGAGAAGAAGACATACGGGATTTCCGCAAGTGTGCCTGCAACAAAATACCAGAGCGCGTTGTACGTTTGTGACGCACGTTCACGGTAGAATGCTGTGCGTTCTTCGGCCGCGATTGGCATGACACTGTTAAATCCGATCATGCCAATGAACGACGTACTAGTGAAGATCATACCCACACCAGCACTTGCCCCACTATACGTTGCGTAGTCAGTACCGGTGTAAATGATCGCAAAGATGGTCGCAAGCATGATTGTAACGAAGAAACGCGTTAGGTTATACGTCGGTGTGCGCCAGTACATGCGGAAGAAGCGGTTGCATAGTAGTCGAAGTTGCACCATGCTACTGGAAGCCCGTTTGCGGTCAAATTTTAATTCGGGAAGATGCGCAGATGGACGTAAGACACCGTCTTGGTTCAGATCCTCCTCCATCATCACCTTGAGATCGCTTTCTTGGAAATATTGCGGAAAATCCACGGATAGGTTGCCAGTATTGCCGACGCCAGCACCGATGCATTCCAACATCCACGTTGCAGGGTTGTAGCCTTGCTCAATCGGCTTCACATCTGGAGCAGCTTGGAAGTACTCGATCAATTTACAGGAATCCTTGCCAACTTCACCGAAGTAAACCATATGACCACCGCGCTGAAGCAACAACAGCGAGTCAAAGAAGTTAAATACTTCTGTGCTAGGCTGGTGGATGGTACAAACGACTGTCCGACCCGTGTCGGCAATTTTGCGCACACCACTCATAATCAACTTCGCGGAACGTGCATCCAACCCACTAGTTGGCTCATCCATAAACAATACACTTGGATTCGCAGCCAATTCAACACCGATCGTCAAACGCTTCATTTGTTCCACAGAGGATCCACGGATGATGTGATCAGCAATCGGCTCGAGTTCCAATAACTCAATACACTGATCCACGGTCGCCAACTTGTCTTCAATAGGCACACGTGCATCCTGGCGGAGCAGTGCAGAGAACACAAGTGCTTCTCGAATTGTCGCAGAATCTGAGTGAATATCCTGTTGCTCACAATAGCCAGTGCACCGGCGAACAGCGGTATCAGTCGCAGGATATCCATTCAACAAAATCTGGCCGCGAATTTTACCACCCGTTTTACGTCCCGCAATGACATCCATAAGTGTCGTTTTGCCAGCACCAGACGAGCCCATCAATGCCGTCATTGTACCAGGCAAGGCAAACCCAGAGACCCCCTTCAACAGATCAATCTCTTCGTTACTCTTGGACCCAGGGACGGGCACAGAATACCACAAGTCCTGGAACGCCAATGACACAGGGATGATATTCTGATATCCAATTTCTCCCTCGACAGCGACCGCTACATCACCTGATACAGTTTTATTAAGTAACCCACCGCTTTTACTGATGACTGGTGTTGATGGACCAGAAACGTACGAGCTTTGGTCAGCGGATTTCGAATCGTTCGCTACAATGGTGGTGTTCTCTGGACCTTCATATCGCTTATATTCCAACGCTAAGTATCCAAGATATACCACAATGAAGTATCCAACAATAAAGTAGATCCAGCCATAGTAGATCCACATAGTCTCAGCGGGCAAACCAAAGAGTTTGAGCGAATACTCCCCCATGCTCTTGACACCGTATCGTTCGCAATACTCAATGCCCTGGTAAGTACAAACATCAAATTGCGGCGCAAGGTACTGGTTGACACTCAACGATCGGATCGCCCAGGCGAGGGGGTTAATCCAGTACACCCAGATGAAATAATCCGGAATATCATCTTTGGACATAAGAAAACCCGCAAACAGCATGAAGAACAGGATACAGACGATCATCATCGACGTAGCGATTGTCAAATTGGGCGAAGATGACGCAATAAAGAAGAAATACCCAGTGAAGAACATTTGACAGAGGAAGTTTGTCACGAGGAACACGATAAAGCGATCCACGACCGACACGTAGCCACCCATCCAGTACACGAAGGACCCAAAGAGCACAGTTTCAATCACTGCAAATGGGACTTGCACGACCGAATTCGCCAAGACATACGCAGAGGAGCGGAAGAAATTGGCGCCGCGTTGCTTGTAGAACACTGGTCGCGCTTCGATGTGAGTGGGTACTTGTGATGCCGTGCCCATGGACAAAAATAATGTGGCGGAAAACAGCAATCCGAGGATGAGCTGTCCGTTGGCGTCGTCCATATTCCAGAACGTAGTACCGTACAGAATGCCCATGGCAATTGTCATAATGGCACGGCCACTGAGGAATTCCACATTGCGCACCGTCAATAACAACTGACGCTTCAACAAGAGCTGCAAATCTTCCATAAAGGTGTTTCGGAACGGACTCTGACTTTCAAGGAGTGTGCTCGTCTCTTTTAAAGGGGTGTCAAGATATGCCACCGTCTTTTTGAAAATGTCGGACCGCTGAAAGCGTTCCGCGAAGTCAGATGCGAGGAAAGGAACATTTCCCGCCGCATTCGGCGCGACGTACTGATGCTGTTTGTTGGTGCCAAGATCAAGCAGGAAGTCGGCTGCATCTCGACGAGGTGGACAAATGAACCCCATTTCTTCAAAGTATGGCAGCGCCTGCGCGCGTTCTCCATGGAACATGATATGCCCCTCATTCAAGATCATTACGTCATCAAAGAGCTCAAAGAGTTCAGGTGAAGGCTGCAGTAGCGAGATGACCACAGTGGACTTGAAATTGACCGCCATGCTTTTCAAAGCCTTAACGATATCGTACGCTGCTGCCGAATCCAAGCCAGTACTGATTTCGTCCATGAGGTGTACCTTGATCGCACCGAACGACATTTCGCCCGTAGTCACACGCTTTCGTTCGCCACCAGAGATGCCACGCAGCATGTCATCACCTACGATCGTGCCCTTGCAGTTCTCCAGTCCAAGCATCTTGATCTTGATATCAGCGGCGTGTTTGTGGTGCGCTTCGAGTAACCTCAACGCTGCATCATGTTGCTCTGGTGTACAATTCTTCAACGCCTCAATCGCCCACGGGTCCAAACCTTTCCCTGACATGCACGAGTGCGCAAACTCGAATGTCTCAGTTACCGTCATGCGAGGATAATGCTTATCACGTTGCGTCGTGTAGGAGGCAATCCGTGGCAGTTGAGGAAGAATACTATCGCGGCTCATAGTGTTGTAATAGATTTCCCCAGAGTACTCGATAGATTTATCCATCGGGAACCGACCAGTGAGGACTTTCATCAGCGCCGATTTCCCCGAACCGGGCTGTCCGAGAATCAACGTCATTCGCTCCGGTTTAAAGACTCCACTGACGCTCGCGAGGATCTCCTTGTCCATAAATTCGGACTTGGCGCCAATAGCACCCAAGCTGTTGCGAAACTGGTTCCAAAGTGTTGGCAGCTCCGTCTTCCCAGAATTAGAGACTCGAACACGTGTAGCAAGTCGGACATCTCGAAAGCGGAGCTCTACGCTAGGGATAGGACTCCCTAGTGCATCTTCGACCAGCGTTGCCAGCGTCTCGTTCATCGCGTGGATACCATTTTCCATAAGTGTCTCGGCACTATAATGATTAGCATGCGCACTTTTGCTGCCTTTGTGGGTCGCATCATCATGCTTGGAATGTCCAGTGCTGTCTCGTCGCGAGACAAAGCGCGGCAATTGATCTTTCGAGATCGACCGCGTCATCAACTTCTCTGGTGCGACGTCGATGTGGTCATCGTTGGTGCTGTTGGACGTATCGTCCCCAAACGACGGTGATTTTTCCATGATTATCATCAACGGAGTGTGTCAATACTCTCGCTTTAAAGCTAGTATGAACACTGATGAAGTAAACTCGTTCTTTCGTTTACAATGCAGCAGGGAAGTCTGGAAATGAAAACTTACAATTTCCCTGAGTTTTGACATCAAGCTTCTCCAACTCTTGTTTTTTGTGGTGATGATTGCTCGCTGGTTTCGTGCACAAACATCTCGCCGCATACACACATGGGAGTAGCTACTACAACCTATCAACAAGTCAATACCAGCAATGCACTTTCTCTCGAAGCAGCAAGTGATTACCGCCAAAAAAGTGCATCATCATCAATCGCGACTAAGAATCGGTTGACAAACTACAAGATACCCAAATCTAACCCGAATTTTCGGTCTTGGATATGCTTAGAAAAAACTATATCGGGTAAGAATCGGATCACTTCGTGCTACCCAAAATACTTTCGAACTGGATGGTCTCATTTTAATGGATCTCCACCAAGTTTCCATGCTTCTCTGAGTATTATGGTGGTGGCCGTTGCACTTGATGTTGTGTCTCAACACTAACTGAGCATCAAGGTATGCATCTAAATTGCAGTAACTGGCGATTTGATGGAAAAAGCGATCAGCGAATGTATCAAAAGCCTTTTGGCGGGATAGCAATCAGATACAACACATCAAACACATCTCAATCTTAAATGTGATATATGCTCTTACGTACTCTTATAGAATTAGTGATTTGAAGTAATGAACAAAAATGCATCTACTTCCTATTGAACGTCATCCTCCGGATCTAGCGTAAGTTGGTTGAGTTTCTGATAAAGCTGCAGCAATTCACGCGCAACCTTGTTCTTTTCGTTCGTGTCGGCATTTGGTTGCGAGTCAAGTTTGTGTTGCTCCTTGGTCAGTTCCAAGATCTTCTGGTAGACCTGCACAATCGAGGTTTTATTGACGCTCATAGCGTTACTGTCATTCTCGATCGGTCCTTCGTCCAATTCTTCAATCACGTCTTTGATGCGTGCGGAATCGCGATCAATATCATCATCAAAGGTATCGAAGTCGTCAATGCTATCACAAAAGCTCACATCGCCAATATCCATGAGGCTAGAACTCGTCGAGTCTGCGCGATGGCGATGTAGGTCTTCCTTGCGCAGCAACGTACTGAAGGAATCAGCGAAGTCGGGCATCTTCGGTGAACCGGACGGGTCCAGTTCTTCAAATCGTGGCGGTTCCGCTTCGTACTGGTCGTAGTCAGAGTTAGTAGCAGGAGATGGCCCCGCCGTTTGGAATCTTGACGTGTTCGACTGATAAGAGTTATTTGATACGGATCGTCCACCTAAGCTTCGTGTATCCAACTTTGTTCCTGAGTGATAAGAGTTAAGGTCTTGCGAATTGTTCGAACGTGTTTCGTCACGTGCACTGCGGCCACCGATACTTCTCGTTTCATATTCCAGTGGATTCCCGCGGCTTGAATGGGAACTAGCATATGTGTAATTTCCTCGATTATTGTCCGATCCCCTGATATTCCGCAGATACCGTTCCGCTGTCTTGCTGTACGCTGGTGGCGGAGGTGGTGGAGGCTCATAATACTCGCTATCGTAGTGATCATCGTTGCGTCCCCTTGTGTTATTCTGTTGTTGTGGTCGACTATAGGAACCGCTATAGTAGTCGTTTTGCTGAGGAGATTGGTATGGTCGTGATTGTTGGTGGGATGGGTATGGGCGGTTCCCGCTGCTTCCACCTCGTCGAGTGTGTTCTTCCAGGACTTTTGACGTCAACGTCACCGGTTCATCCACATACGATCCCGTCAGCTCGGATGACAAAGACGCTGTTTCATCCGTCAAATGAGTCGGTCGATTCATGCCCATTAACTTGTCCTTGTTTGCCGGACGCATGGCAGGCGCCCCTCGCACGGGATTGTTGCTGTACGGAGTCGAGTACTGGTTATTATCCATGTATCGTGGTGGGTCATAGCGATCAGACCCACTGTTTTGACGACGAAGTGCGAGATTGTAACCGTAATCGTCTCCATATTGCGGTGGCGTGCGGAATTCATTTCCACCGCGGTTATACCCACCAGGTGAGGGCGCTGGTCGATTATTGCGTCCATAGTCGTATTCTGGTCCGAACGAACCGTTGCTGCCGTGACTATCGTATACATCACTTCCGGTGCTTTTATACGATCGATGCGAAGGCGGTGGCGGCGGCGGTTGAGAACGATATCCATTGTGCCCACCCTTGGTTCGAGCCGAGAACGGAGGATATCCATCGTCGACTTGTGGTGATGGGGGGGGACGTAGCCGTGCACTGTTCGGAGTGCTTGTCGCTGCATTGGGTGTCGATGCAGAATAAATGTGTTCCTCAGTGGGCTTGTTGACATCGGCCCCATACGTGTACTCCTCACCTGATGACGACGCATGGCTCGCGGAATGCATGGACGGCGTCGGCAATTCCATCGCGTCGTTCGTACCGCTGTTTTTGTTCTTGGCACATTTCACGCAGACGCGGACTTTCTTGTGGCCAAATTTCGGTACGTGGATGTCCCAAATCGTGCTGCACGATGAGCAAACGACTTCACCACAGCGACGGCATCGCGATTTGCGCGTCATAAGACCAAATTTCACGTTGCAAACTAAACAGCGCGTGCGTTGGTTTTTGGGGACGAGTTCGAGATCGCCTAGAAACCGCTGCGCACCCAATCGACGCTGTGGAAGAATTTTCGCGAGATCAGCAACTGCTGACAGTCGTTTCTTGGTGGCGATGAATTGTAGTTTTGCTGGCAAGCGGAGATTACCTTTCAAGTTCACCTGTGCGCTGAAGATTACGTCCAAGTACCCAGGACGTTCAGATTCGATAAAGACGTGACCCGTGTGGTAGAAACTGCCGCGTACAAGATTATATTCGCTCTGTAGGTCCGGACAGCACGGTAATTTGATTGAATGGTAGGAACGCACCCATCCACGACGGCCAGACGAATCTGTGAACGCGTTCTGGCACTCAAGCGTCAAGAAATCGCGGTTCTTGATCAATGCCGACGGCATTTCAATGACCGTCCATTTAACGGTGATTTGGTGCATCTTGGTGTGCACGAGCGCAGGATCATACAGTGTGTACAGCAGCTGGCCGTCCATCATATCATCATTGAACATCACGAATGATTTCATTTTCTCATGGGTAGAAAGGTCAAAGAAATCGACGACCTCTTCCAACGTCGCCTTGATGGACGTTGCACCACAGCCGTACGTCACCGGTTCACCGATGACTGAATCGAGATTCCGCGCTTCGCCTTTGTACATTTGTACGCCGCGATGTATGCCTGCTTCAGTCCAGCGCACAGGTCCATCGTTATTACGTGTGGCATCGATGAGCGCCTTGGCCGATTCCTTGGCCTTGGTGATTAAATACTGCTGCTCACGCTTTGTGAGCTCCGGACAGTTGAAGTACCGAGGCGGAAGAGGTAACGACTTGGTCATGATTTACTTTTACGTCTGTGTGTATCTGTAAAGAGGACTCGGCGTCGAGACGAGAAGAACAAGTCGCGCGCGAGTAGAAGCGAGAGCCGCTTTGTGTGGTGGTGCCTGAGTGAACGCGAGTGAAGAAAATCAACAGCAGGAAAAACACGGACCAGACCAACGGCGATGGGCGACGGAGGAGAAGAAGGGGAAGGAGTACGAAACACAACTCACGCTCCGCTGACTACTCGTGTGTGACTGCTTAATTCGCTTCTGTCCCTCTAGCGCAATGAGGGGCAGAAAAGGAGAGACACCCACTGTGTCAAGGCATCCTCCTCGTCCGTGCGTTCCCCCCTCCCATCCCTCTCTCACTCAGCACACAGCCGGGCCGTTTAATACATAAAGAGCAGCATATCTGTGAGCAGGAAGAGATATGCATCCACTGTCACTGTCAGTGCGCTGTCACGTCGTCACAGTCGCCACGATGTGCATCTGATTCTCAAAAAAAGGTGAAATTCAATTAAACTGAACTTCACAAAGGTTACAAAAAGAAGGTATAAATAAATGTACTACACCTGTTTTTGGTATTTTTCAGAGGTTTGAAGTAGCGACCGTCCTGATTAGCCAGCTACGCCGCCGAAAACCACTCGCTTTCGAACTTCGTACCACAGATCCTTTGCATTTTGCTCTTTGGTTGTGGATAATGTTTGCGATATTTCGATTATATCCTACATGCTTCCTCCTGTTTTACTTGAGTCACCCATACGTTGGTCGTTTTGTACTTGCCACAATATTATCTGCTCAGTTTTGTATTATGTTAGCATGGCTTTTACATGTGCAGATCAGGTGAGGATTGTGTTTTTTTGCTCCAATCACTGCTGTTGGGAAGATAAAATAGCGTCAAAAAACCGCACAGAGAGTGAACAGTGGAGCTCATTCAGGTCATCGATGGTGCGACAGCAACGCCAGCTGGAACCAGTGCAGGAGACGAGGGGAAAACATAGGATTTCGAAATTATCATCTCATTTAGCATATATTAGTGTTGAATGGGGTGATGTGACACAGATGTTAAATATGATATTTTTGATGCTTAGATTTTGTTGTTGCTGTGGTTAGCATAGACATCTCTTTTCGCTAGCACTTGTACGTATCTGAAACCACTCCACGTATATTATCTAATCTTCCCATAGTATCACTCTCGCTTATGTTTGTCCAAGAGCACGCAGTTAATGTGCAGTGGAATTGTTTTCGCGTCCACAAAAATGGTTGAGTTGATGGAATATACTGTTCTTAGCACTTGACGCTCTTACTTACTAAATGATATCAATTTTTACAGTCTGTGCGACGAATACACACCATTTTCGGCAAGGTGTTATAGACTTTCTGCGATGATCGACCAACCAGAAAAGAATTCTCGCAAACTAGCTCAAGCAAAGCTTTGTATATTTGCCAAGCACTCTTCCTCTACAGAGTGCACATTGTTCACGTTTATGGTGAATGATCGCGTTACACGAAGGCTCTGTCCAATATCATCATTTCAACTAAGGAATCATGTCCAGAAGTATTAGTTCAACAAAATTCCCCAGAACTCCAGCCGTTTCGAGTTTCCTGCAGGATCTGTCAATGCTTCAATGTTTACTGGCAACAGATGGCAGGCACGACCTGAGTTGATCCACTGACGTTACTTACACCATCATCAGCATCACTTTTGTCGCTTCCCACCGAAGCTTCAACTAGGACGCGGTTCCATTGATAGACAATGAGAAAATCTTCACCTTTCATCTCTGTTCAATAGGATAGCAACTGTGGTAAATTTATATGATTTGCATAAGTAGCGAAATTCAACGCAAGAGGGTGGATATGTGGCGACCAGTGAGAGAGAGGGCGGTTGAAGTCATCATGACTAAATGATGCAGCATTAAACACGATAGAGTAATCGATCACTGCAATTGGTTCGATGAGAGCAGCTCTTATAACCATAATAACTTGAAACAGACCACCACGTGGAAAATTACATATCAATAATGACTAAGTCCAAACAAAGGTTGTAGCTGTTTACCAAGGTACATTGAAATCTATTATCGTTTTTGCTTGAGCATACAGCGGCTCCGCGGTTCTGCTATTACTCCAGGCTACAGTACATGGCTTGATCATACCTTCATTGCCCAACGCAGAATATGACGTTTAATTTACGTCATTTTGAACCCGAAAGGACGCACTGCATACGTTGCATTCCTTCTGCCAATGCAGTTTTTTCCAACTTCTGACTGACTAGTGAGCGGTTATTGTTTATTTTTACTCACGCGGATCATTGAACCAACGAAGCAAATTGCATCAGGAGCATTTTGTAAAGAGCCAAGCGAGACCAAACACGCCACAGTCGCCAAAAACTACAGATACCATGGCGACCAAGTCCTCCAAAAGCGATGAATGCGTGCGTGTCATGGTGCGCATCCGCCCCATGAGCAACAAGGAGAAACAGGATGGCCGGCAGGTTGCTACAACTGCACATTTCGATCGCGCCGAAATCTCGATCGTGAATCCTGCAGCTGCAACGACTGAGCCACCGAAATCCTTCACATTCGATGCGGCGTTTGGCGCAGAATCGACACAGCAACAGGTGTACGACACGGCGGCGACGGAGATTGTCGAGGCGGTCATGGAAGGCTACAACGGCACCATCTTTGCCTACGGTCAAGTACGTAACCTCGGCAGCATCACTTCACGATTTAGGACGGTGTTGCTAATTGTTGTGTATTCGTTGTTTGCTGCAGACTGGCGCGGGTAAATCACATACCATGGAAGGCTACGGCGATCAGCCGGGTATTATTCCCAACTCCTTCAAGCATATTTTCGACAAGGCATGTTCTATCTCCATTCTACTTTGATTTTAGGGACTGCTTGTCAATTAGACATCTCATCTTGATCAGGTGATGATTTGATTAGGTGGCCATTTCCAAGAACAAACGTATCCTCGTACGCGCATCATATCTCGAAATTTACAACGAAGAAATCCGTGATTTGCTGTCCAAAGATCCAAAAATGAGCCTCGACCTCAAAGAGAACGCCGATTCTGGTGTCTACGTCAAGAGTCTAACGGCACAAGTCGTCAAGGATGCCGCCGAAATTGATCATGTGATGCAAACAGGCAAGAAGAATCGATCTGTCGGAGCCACGTTGATGAATCAGACGTCGTCGCGTTCGCACTCGATCTTCACGATCGTCGTCGAGTGCCTTAGCGAGAACGGTGTCGATGGTAAAGACCATGTGTGCGTTGGCAAACTTAACTTGGTCGATTTGGCCGGTAGTGAACGGCAATCCAAGACAGGAGCCACTGGAGATCGCCTACAGGAAGCCAACAAGATTAATCTGTCGCTTTCCGCGCTCGGAAACGTTATCTCTGCGCTGGTCGATGGGAAATCCAAACACATTCCGTATCGTGATTCCAAATTGACGCGTTTGCTTCAGGATTCCTTAGGCGGTAACACCAAGACCGTCATGATCGCCAATTGCGGACCGGCAGACTACAATTACGAAGAAACACTCACGACATTGCGATACGCCAGTCGCGCCAAGAACATCAAGAACAAGCCCAAGATCAACGAAGACCCAAAAGATGCCATGATACGCGAGTTCCAGGAGGAAATTGAGGCATTAAAAGCAAAATTGATTGCCATAGAGCAAAGCGGAGGAATTCCTGGTTCTGGTGATGTTGGACAACTTGGTGGTGGGTTGGCTCCGAAAGAGCCAGAGATTGTTGAGGTTGAGAAGATTGTAGAGAAGGTGATTGTTGAGAAGGGTATCAGCGTCGAAGAAGCTCGAGCTATTGCTGAAAAAGCACAGCGCGAGAAGGAGGAGATGCTTCGCAAGACCCAGAATGATATCGCCTCAGTAGCCAAGGACAAAGCCCTCGCAGAACATAATAAGCGCGAGACCGAACTCAAGCTGGAGTCCGAACGAAAACAAGCCGAAGAGATGGAGCGCCAGCAAAAGGCATTGCTTGACAAACTAGCGTCCATGCAAGCAAAATTGTTGGTAGGAGGGGAGATGATGACAAAAGCGGCACAACAAGAAGACGAACTTCGACGCACCAAACTCGAGCTGGAGGAACGCAAGCGTCAAGAGCTAAAACTCGCACGTGAACTTGCTGAAAAAGAAGAAAGCAATCTCATGCGCGAAGAAAAATACCAATCGCTACAAGAAGAGGCTGAAGCCAAGGCGCGCAAGCTCAAAAAGGTATACACCAAAGTGAAGGAAGTTTTGAGCGAGATCAAGCAGATGGAAAAAGCCCATGGGCGCGAGCGAGAAGATTTGCTGGATACTATCCGGCAATTGACAGCGCAGCTCAAGCTCAAGACGTTGATCGTCGACAACTTCATGCCATCAGAGGCCGTGAATCTTTTGGAATCGCGCGCACGCTGGGATGATGAAGAAGACGACTATATCCTGGATAGGCTAGAATTGGCAGGCAATACGCTTCGCCCACGTCAGCGTCCACCGTCTGCAAGCGGTTTGCGCCGTCCTGAGACATCTTCCGATAAAAGTCGCAAAAAGTACATGATGAGTCCAATTGAAGATGAAAACAGACTGGAAGATGACGAAATCGCGCTTGCAGAGGAAATGGAACTCGCACGGAATCCATTCTTTGTATATGTGTCTGACGAAGAAGGTGATGGATATGCCCCTGCCTCATCCAGAAAGAAGCCATCAACTAGCACAAGTTCGTCTTCGAATGGGGCTAGTAGCTCGAGACCAAAAACTGCAAGGAAGTCATCCAAATCTTTGTCTTCATCTGCTTCCAAAAGTCGCCCAGAGACAGCAAAACGACGTAGTGAAAAATAAAGTCTAGCGCATCGGATAAATATAATATATATTTGCTTTGTTACATATGTTCATGACTGTATTTACTGTCCTCGTCGGCGTGTTTATCATTATGATTGGCTGGCATGATAAACAGCGGTCCTATGGCTTCCATTTCACAGCGCACGGCGATCAACAGCACATGCATGAGCCAAAATTGTAGATTAGTGCCTGTAAGCTTCGCAACAAAGCCTCCAAAGAAATTGCGACAGTGCTCGCCATGAGCACCAACCTGTTCATAAAGACCAAAACTGAATACATCACCCCAGATTTCTTTCTTGTTTGGTGTCATCACAGTTTTACTTCCGTAATCTGTTCGCTTGGTATTCATCTCAATGTGCAGATTTCTTGATGTAGAGTCAATTGAACGAAACAGTATCATATAGCCGTTGTCAATTTCAATCCGAGAAGCCAGTACCAGCGCTTTCACTACAACGTCAAAGCCCTCCCGTTCGATAGTGCGATAAAACACGACATTATTATCATTCACAATTTGTACTGTCTGGAATTTGATCGACATGTTAGACCGGTAGATGCGATTGAGGTCGACATCCGTGGACAGAACCTTCCACACCTTCGAGGAAACTTGCTCCGCTGTATGCCCAAAAAATGTTTTCTCCAATCCAAAGTGAAGCTCATCGCCCTGAATTTTGCGGCGATCTCGCCAGCCAAGCACAACAGCGCCTGTCGTATCATAATTTTGCGACTCTTGGAACTTGCGGATCTCAATAAATGATTTCTGCACAATGGCCATACATTCTTCCTCAGTCATGGGCGTCATATGTACGACTGGACTTGTCGAGGACGAACAGGAGGCGAAGGGCTCGCCAGTCTCATTGAATTTATTGAATAATTTTTCCTCAGAGCTCGTTGGGGAGATAGCAGCTTTGGCAGCAGTCCGCATGGATTTAGGCGTCTGTGGACATTGCTTCGACATTTTCGATATGTCCTGTAGCTCCTCGTTTACCAAGATGCCAACACGAGTACGCACTTTGGACTGTTCAGCTGCAATTACCCGCAGCTGTTCGTTTTCTTGTCGTAATTCATCTTTGGAGATGGCTAGCATTCTGTACTGATGACGAATCTCGTCACAAGTGGTAAGCATTTGTTTATCGCTTGTTGTGGTTCTCCATTCTTCGTGACGCTGTGCTGTCTGCTCCAACTCGCGTTGATGGCTGACGACGCTTTGATATGCTTTTTCCAGCTTGTCCATTTCTTCACGAAGTTCTCTCAGTGTGTCGATTTTTCTGTAATAAGACCGCTTCACTAGCTGCCGCTGTTTAACGCGTTTCTCCGATTCTGTCAGTGGTGTGAGCCCATTACGTATGCGACGACGACGCGTTAATTCTCCTGTAGTTTCGGTTTTCTTCTCTGTATGTAAAAAATGATTCTCTTGTTCTGGTATATTTAATGGCTGCTGCGGTTGCTGTTTCTGGAATACCACGGAATTGGCAGAAGCCCTTTCCAGGGACTTTGGTAAGTGCCGCAAATTGGACAGCAGCTGTACCGATGAGGATGGTGCAGACGAGTGCACTGAAAACATTGGTCGTGACGACTGGACAGCTGCCTGCTGACTGGTCTCTAACTCTTTCATGATGCGATTCATTGACAAATCCTGCACTTTCGGTCTTTGGTGATTACGAAATTGGTGGTGACTGCGTAAGTTTCTACATATCAACAAATAAAAAAATAGGTTAACTCGTTTGTCTTGTTCCTCTGATTTCATGAAGAAAAACAACGAGAAATAACGTACTGCTGGGTGGATAGGTCGAGCGACGCCATACTCATAAGTTTCTCCGCGTGTGTTTTGTTGCTTTTCTTTATCCATGGCTTTTTTAATACCGAGAAGTATTGGGCACTATCAACATCCTTCATGCTCAATCGACTTGTCGGAATCACTTTTTCTGTGCCTTTCAATCTCTCCGTTTCCATGTGTTGTGTGTTGTCAAAGGCATCATTCGATGGCTCTTGAACTGTTCTATCACCCCATGGCGCCAGCGCCTGTTCATTCGTGTTCAGTAGCGCTGTAATCTCCATGTACGTTCCGCTTTCCCTTTGCCCGCCACTGAACGTCAGCGCGCGGCTCTCCCTTTTGTAGAATGCGGAAAAGTTCAACTGCAAATTTAGGTGAAACACGCACAGAATCGCTACCCCTATCCACTCGCTGTGCATCTCCATTTCCAAGTCGATTTGTAAAGGCAGATACGTATATTAAATTAACTAAATAATTGATTTTTAAAAGTATTATTTAATATTATATCATATTTATTTAAATCATTATTAAAGGGTATCATTATAAAAAGGTATTACCTCAGCTTTATTGTTGTGGCTTGGGATAGGCAAGCATTGGGTGCGTCTGCTTCCTGCGTTGAGTTCATGATAGGTGACTTATGAGGAAGGAATGAAGCCATGATCTGCGCTCAAAACAACAAAATTGACGTAAAGCGGCGTGAATATCAATTTTCATACGGACAAACTGGTACAACAAAACATATTCGTCTTTTTGTCGCGGGCGACTACATACATGCCCAATCACCACAACAATTGAAAGGCCATCTATTTCGACATTGAGTGTCAGATATCGGTTGTGAAAGATCGTTCACGACCTATGACTTATTCTAGAAAGTCGTCCGAGCAGAAGAATACTGCTGTATTTGTCATAGCATAAGAATCGTAATCAGCTGTATTCTTAGAGTGGCAGTGTAAAAAGAATTTCAAGCGTCGACGAGTATTCATATGAATACAAGTATGTACCGTAGAGAAGTTATGAGTTTTTCTGTTTAGCATGTACTGATGTTCAGTTTATTTCCATTGGAGATTGATGACTTTGCCTATGCTGGTGATCAAATATTAAATTAAAGAATCTATTATGACAAAAACGAGGGAAAAATCACAGATCAGATGATGACCATTGTTCGCCTCACTAATACCCAACATATGCTAAATATTGAAAAGAGATCATATGAGCTGCCATTTGGTAACTCACGAACACTCTTAGTTTGTTTACTTTGAGTTTCTTCCAAACAATCAAAACGTAGATCGTTCTCTACACAAGCAAGCTAGTGTACATTACAACACCCCGAGGAAAGCAGCCCCGGTCACCCTCGCGTGATGTGTCCAGGTGAGTTTGTCTTCATTCTTGAGATAGATGCTGCAAGTAGCGTCCACATCTCGATTCATGATAAAGAGACATCTCGGACATACAAAGACTTTTTACGCTTTCATGTCTTTGTCGATCATCCCGTATTTCGAGCATGTCTTGGTCGTGAACTCTTCTTTACATTCGATCAGCCGTCTACCTGCTTGTTCCATCTTGTACTGCAACATCATAGCCAACAAAATGACAAAAAAGTAAAATCCATAGCATATAGAAATCTTATATTACTTAGATGGCGAACTCGTGGATGAAATGAAATGTATCCACCTATTTCTCAAGAAATCTCGGATTTGCACACCAAACAATCCAGATTTCCATGTTCTTCTAATCCTTTGTGAACGTTGATAGATTTGGATTGGTGGTAAATGGAGGCTTGCACATAACGGCGTCGCATAGACATACTGAAGAGTCTTCTATTAACCTTTATTCCCCCATTTCTCCCACCGGTGGGATATACTTTGACGTGTTTTTTTCTCCCTATCGATAGAAACTTGTTTTGAATTATCCACGATGACATCTTTTCTCTATTGCCCTTCTTTTCAACAAAGGATGCAAGTCGATGACAGTGTATGCCAGAGGAGATCGACATCGGTTTCGGTCTCAAGGACAGCAAGCCAAGACTGTCCAGATTGGTAGAAATGGCACGTAAAAAGCAGATCTCGAGGATTGCGGTTACCATCCAAGACCGATTTGAGTATCGACTCCTCACACAAATGTGTAAAGCGCATAGCATCCAAATCATGGTTCACGCTGACCAACAACTTCATCAAGACAAGAATGAAGACATGAAAGCATGAGAACAACAAGAAGACCTCTGGTCAAGTGTTAATCCTTACTGACAAAGATGTCAACGCTGCTAGAAACATCTTTTTCAAGAATGAACGCCTATTCTCCTGGACTCATCGAGTCCAGGTGTCTCCGACACCTAGTCTGACTCTAACCTTTAAACCTGCATTATGAGGTTCAGATAAAGTCCTCACAGCATGCTCTAGGTAATCCACTGCCTTCATGTGATGATGTTGAAGATGACGATGATACTGAAGATGATGTCGTAATGGATAGGAGTGGTGTAGTACAATACGGCATCAGCATTTGAGCAATGTTGTCGATTGGAATACTGGATATTCGTGTATAGTCTTCATAGGAATGTAAATACGAGCACTGGAACTAGAATCTAGCAGAAGGGGATTATCCGAGTCGAGTAACGACTAATTGCACTCAGACGACATACTAACAGTAGCATTCATACACATACGATGTCTTGTGGTGATTTTTGGTTGACAAAGAATTGCAAATTGCCATGTGTATATGCATTTTAGACTTGCCAGATCTTGTAGATTTGAGTGAGAGACGGTAAATAAGCAAGTAAAAAAGGATCATGAATGGTGTCATGCAATGTAAATACACTCAACCATCCCATCATAGCCCATCAGTTGCTTCACAAGAACAAGTTGTGCATTGAGCACGTACACCAATTCGATGAACCAGGGCTTCCGCCAGGTTCTCCGTTGCAACGACAGTGAGTGCAGAATCACGTGAGAGCGAGATGTGAATGCGTTGAAGAACATCCTTACATTCGCTATGTGTCTCCTACATGGACTTCCAAGACCGTCAGAGTTGCAACGAGGAAGAAAGAATGTAGGAAAAGAATAGAGTATAGGAAAAGTATCCGTGGACACTGGGGGAATCAACCGACTTTTCAAACGGAAAGTCGACCCATTTTTCAAACATATCCACACGATTAGCCCGTATTCTGGTAATTACAGTAATCACACGCATATCAGTACTCTTTGACACAGATTCTATTGAGATGTGTGAAAATACAGAAACAAGTGCAATACCGCTGTTTGCAACTAGTCACATCTTCAACCTGAGAGCGTGCATAATTGCGCAATTAAAAGAAAATCAGGAGCAGCACAATACAATACAAGCAAATGGTCTTGACATCATCACATTTCACGTATTCATTTCTTTCATTGCCATTTTCATCGACGCCATTTTCTTTCTTACCAACCGGTGTTTGTTGGTTCCTCGATCCTGATGCACACACGAGAAAACACCGAGACAAAACCCTTCAAAAAAACGTACCTCCATTACTATATGGACGGACCGAGAATGGGTCGTGAATTGCCCTGGATGGGCTGATTTCCACCATATAATTGATTTTGTGGAGGAGCAACAGTGGAATAGGACGGCTGCTGAGTACCACCGAACGGTTGATTGCCTTGTGGTCGGTTGTTGCTGCCATACGAATAGTAGTTGCGAGGATGTGGATTGTATGGCTGTTGTTTGATTGGCATGCGGATCTCTTGATAGCCATAACGGCGACCACGACGGGAGAACATGACGTAGCACGACAATCCCACTAATGCGATCTCAAAAAAGACAATCGCAAACACAAACACCGCTACCAGTACCGTTTGGTCGTTCACCCACCCAACCATTCGCGTTTCGCAAGCACACAACATAGTATGCTCGGTGATAGAGTCACTAAGAGAGAAATTGGCTCCGGCGCATGACAGAAAATCGCTGCCTGGAGTCAGCTCCTTGGTCCCAATGCGGCAATTGCGTTCGACAAAGCGCGCAAACCACTTGAGCTCGGAGTTTATGCACGTAGCAACCAATGATTTGTCATGTAGAGTGAGATCGATGTCTACAGTGAGACCACATTGGTTGTAGGCATACTTGAACCGTCGATTGATCCAGTGCAGTGTGTCTTGATCACTCTTGGACAGCACTGAAAGATCAAAGTTATGCTTCGCTACAGTCTCTAGCGTACCATGAACATGATAGAGGAATCCAGCGAGCGAGAGTTGCGCGATGACCGACACGATCACCAACATCGCATACGGAAAAAGGAACACCTTGCTTTCCCATTGTGCACCACAACAGCCTAGAATGGCGATCAAAATGATCAGCGACCCGCACGTGATCAATGCACTAGAGATACCACCATCGGAGAACTCGTTCAGTTCAGGCAGAGATACCATATAACCTGTAGTTTATCCCACAAAGTTACTTTTCGTCACTTCAATCATCAATGAGCACAGTGGAACGTTCATCAGACCCACCTCCCAAAATCACCAACACCGTCCCAAGCAATAAGAAGAGCACATTGGTAAACACCAAAATGCTTCTCGAAAGCGAACGCCACGCATGTGGCTGCATGGCGATTTCTTCTTTTGGCTAACAACGTATGTGAGTCAGTTCTGTTGTCGATTCTGTCCTCGTCGTTCAGTCCCCTCCTCGTTTAACCAGCGATAGGGC
The DNA here is from genome assembly GCA_001600495.1 of Pilasporangium apinafurcum. NCBI lineage: Eukaryota > Oomycota > Peronosporomycetes > Pythiales > Pythiaceae > Pilasporangium > Pilasporangium apinafurcum. Next base: position 141,185 of record BCKE01000062.1, read on the forward strand.
TCTGCTTATACGCTGATAATGAGAAGGTTGTCGATCGGAGTTTTACTGTCTCTTGGTGTAAGAGCAAACAACCACGACCGCTGTTGTTCTTGTTTATATTCGATCACGCGCCTTCGCTATGCGCACGTTCTCTCTTCCGCTTCTTCACCTGCGCTTCTAGTTTGACCACTCAAACGAAAAAACACAGATGAAGAATGTTGGTCAGCCAAGTAAACGCCCATTAACATCCTTTAACATGCAAATTCTACAGAATAATCGTATGCAAGTAAAGGAGGTTCAATGGTGTGGATGTTAATCTTTTCACCTGGTATGATAGAAAAACCTGGGAACATTGAACCGACCCGTCACATGACGGTACTGACCTGGAAGCACAGTAGAGAAAACCAAACCCGATTTCATGCTGAAAACCCATTCAACCCATTTGAACAAACCCAGAACCTTCAGCATTGGTACCGTGATAGATCAGTTTAAAACTCATTAATTTTATTGGTCGATAAGTAGATAATTTTTAGCCTATAAAATACGTTTAAACTGAAGAGCTATGAATGAGTTGCATCTGAAACTCTTGTTCAATAGAGACGACGATGGAGTTGAAGCCGTGGAAAGATGACCGACATGTCGTCGTCGTAGATGATATCAAGGGACTCAAGCAAGCCGTACACGATGTATGTAGCGTATGTGATTGCTTGCCCATCATAATATGCTGATTTTTGTTTTGGGTTTTGCGTTTGGTAGGAGATGGAATTGATCGGGTGTGGACACTTCCAGCATCGACTTGTGACGTGTGTCTTGCATTTTATGGATGTATGACTGTAGTCATTCTATTGCTAATGCTTTGTGTGATGGGATACTGAAGTATTTTGGGCTTCGGGAATGTCGCCGATGCCGTTGAGATCCTCGCCATTGGATATATTCTGACCGTCTATGAAGACACGGAAGGGAAGATCTCGCCATGGGAATCTAGTAGGTGCAAGAGCATAAACCCCAACTGAAATTCGCATATGATGTGTTGTATACTCAACAAGTGTATACTGCAGGTTTCCTTACAGCAGCTGTCTTTGCTGGGATGCTTGCCGGAGGTATCTTTGGTGGCATCTTGGGCGACATTTACGGTCGGAAACCCGTGCTACTGACCACGCTCATGATTAATGCCAGTTCGGCATTTCTATCGGCATTTTCACCTTCCATTTACTGGCTCATCTTTTTCCGTGCCATGGCAGGACTAGGTACGTGAACCGTTATGTTATAGGGCCCATCACTATTTGCTATTTTCATTCTGCTACATGTATGTGGTGACATTGATCAACCAGGTGTGGGTGGAGTTGTGTCCTCACTGTTCGCACTTTGCCTGGAGCATGTTCCAGTATCAGCAAGAGGACGATACGTGACTATCCTCTGCTCATTCTGGATGGTTGGCTCTGTGCTCACTGCTGCAACGGCATGGATCATGTTGGGCAACAACCTCAAAGGTGACCGTATTCTCAACATTTCCTGGCGCTGGTTTGCTGCTGTGGTTGGACTCCCGTCATTTTTTTGTTGCCTCTTCACATTCCTCTATGTGCCGGAGAGTCCACACTTTTTGGCGGGTCAAGGCGATGCCAAAGGTGCTAGTGAGGTGTTGACGTACATCCACAGTGTTCACAAAAGTGTTCGACAGGTTCAGTTCAAGTTTTCCAGTGAGGCAGATGATCTGCGCGAGCTTGGGTTGCAGAAAGCAACTGCGTCATCATCCCCGCAGTTGCCCTCCAGTGTCGCTCAAGCCATCTGCAATCCAAATCACTTTCGTACAATTGGCAGGCTCTTTCATCGGCCACATGCAGCTGGTACACTGTTACTGATGCTGTGTGCGTATTGCCTCAGCTTTGGCTCCTACGGGTTATCTACGTGGATCACAAAACTATTTAAGGCTGTTGGTCTCTCCAACCCGTTTGCTAACGCATTCATGTTTGCTGGGGCCAATTTACCCGGAAACGTTGTCAGGTAAGAACACTTAATACTTTTACTTGAACTATGTTCGTTTTTTACAAATTTTGTGCCTATGCATGTACCCATGGTCCTCCTATGTAGCCTCTACTTGATCGACATCGTTGGCCACAAGCAGCTCCTCTCCGGTGCCTTTTTCTCGGCTGCATCATGTGCTTTACTGTTTGCGTTCAATGTCGAGGGTTCTGCCACCGTGGTGGTCTTAGTGTCGTGCTTATTCAACGCATGTACGACCTCTGCCTGGAACGCCGTAAGTATTTTCGTATCGACTTTTACAGAATCTGACTGCTCAATGTGGGAAAGACTAATCAAAGAGCGTATCTGTAACTCGGTTTTTTACACCTAGTTTGGTGTGCTCTCCGCTGAGCACTTCCCACAGGAAGTACGAACGACGGGAATCTCGCTCGTCAACTGTTCTGGCCGCATTGGAGCGATCTGCTCCCAATTTGTCAATGGTTTTCTCGTGGGTCCACCGCCGCACGTGGTGGCACTGCTACTCATCGTCACAAGCGTAATGAGTTTGGGTGGCGCGACATCGCTCGCTGTGCGTGAGCCACACGAGGGAGAGGAGATAAGTTCTAAAACTATACACAACCTTGAATCTCCACGGGTTAGTGGGAAACTTCGTCAAACGAAGCGTTTAACAGGCGATGACAAAGATGGAGATGAGGATCAAGTCAAAGAAGAAGACGATGACGACGATGAAGAAATTGGCCACAATGAAGAGGTCAAGCTCTGTCTGCGTAAGACAGATCGATATTCCTCCGAATAGTACGTCTAACAAGGTCAGACAGGCAAAGAATACTGCCTGTATAGAAGGCAAAATAACTTGTACCAATAATGGCACGCTTTCAAAAGGCCTGTCTTGGTGGCACTTGCCCCACTTCATATTCGTAAGGCATCTTGGGAGAATGGATAATACTCGTGCCACTCTTCAGTGCCTAGATACAGCACAAAGCAGACGAGCACACACTCACATAGACTAAGATTGTTCAACTTTTTCCTTTTATGGTTTGTCTTCGTCATGGTGCACTGTGTTGGCGCAGCTGGTCAAATGAATGGTTAGCCTTCTTGACGATCTATGACCGTTGAGTGCATCTACAGTAGAGGCAATGCATACATTCAGACAGTCACTTTCGACGAGTTACGTGCAAAAGTGGGACATGCGATAGCATTAGGCGCCTCGATAGTCGGCATTCAAAGTCGCCGGTTCCGTTCACATTGGCAGTGGGATCTCACACATCCCACTTTCTTTTGCGACGGTTGATGTTGGACGCTGTGGGGATCGTCACGCGTAATAGACCAGTTTCCTTGAAGTATAAGATACATTTGACTTCAAGAAATGCATTCTGCTAGCAAGACTGGGTTGATGGGCAGGAACGCAGCTGTTCCAAAAGAGCGAGACGAACGAAAGCGAAAAAGAGAGTAAAATCGAATCAAACAAACTAATGCAGCCTTGTCTTTCGACGAATCCGTAGCTTTACGACCAGCGGGAGCACTGTCTTTGTTGCATGACTTCATGTAGACTGGATGACAGTGTGGAGCTACTCTCCTACGGTAGAGGGCACGTCAAGGCGAACGCAATCGTTAGTGGGCGGTCCTATATGTGATGTTTAACGGCCACCAGTTCCTTGGCTTTGGCTTATTTGTCATTCCTGGATTTGCGCACTTGAGCACACACGGAGAAGCTCCTGTATTGACATGGTTGACGACTTCACCCATCGAGGGAGAGCACGATCAAGAAGCATCGATTCCACTCTTGAACTGCCTTCTTCCCAATCGCATCTTGATAGCATCACTCTCCTTACTCTTCCTACGCCGTTGGGGTTGCGCCGCTGTCGCACCGAGGAAGATAAACCACCCATCAGTAGCTATCGACGGAGCCCGATGATCGACATCGACCTACGTTTGAATTCACCACCAATGCCTCGTTCACCGCTATTGACTAATCTCCCGCTCTTCCAACCCCTTCGGCTTCATACCCAACACCCCCCACAGGTTCAGGAAAGTGAAGGTGATGTTGCCTACCATGAACGACTTTCTGAGACAGCACGTAGATATCCTCACAGCCCAACAAGCGCTACATCTTCCCTCTCCTCATCGTCCTTGTCTTCGTCTTCCTGTTCCTCCGAAGATTCATTGGATGAATCTTTGCTCTCAGACCAAGCACGAGCGACAATCATCAACCTGGCACAACGCACGAGTCAAAAGCTTGCGCGCACTGCGGAGTTGATGTTCTCGACGGTTGAAGCAAATCACTCACAACAGCGCAAGAGAACCCACCGACAAAGCACTACCAAAACCCCACTAAAACACATCACAAGCTCAAAGGAAGACTGGACTTTTGTGTACCGCACGCAACAAGGCGCTCTCATCTACGAACAGCAAAACAATGATGATCCACTGACCAAGAAGAAGGATAAGGCAAAGCAAACTACGTCTCCCTCACCCTCACGTGTTCGTCGCTTCCTTGGGTTCACCAAGGTGAAGGCCACGTTAAACGAGTTCACTGGGGCGTTTGGTGGCAAAGACGCTGTGGCTTCACTTCACCCTGACATGGTCACATGCCGCCAGCTGCATACACTAGTCGATGACGACACCACCTGGCGAGTGATCAACTGGAATATGCTGTTGAATCTACCGAAATGGTCCACCCAGAGAAAGCGACGGGATTTGATTGTTGTGGAGAGTCATGAGCCATTTACAGTCTCCGATGGCCGCCGTGGATGGGTGCAGAGTCTGCACTCGGTTCGATTACCGTGGTGTCCACCCATGAACTCGGCCTCGCACATCATTCGGGCGGGCTTGTACCAGTCTGGAGTGGTTGCTTTGGAATCTCTGAGTTCGCCTGGATGGATCGATCTCATGTGTACGGTCGAGTTGGACTTGAAAGGCAACGTCTCGCGTCGTGTGCAGCGCCAAGTGTGCCGCAAGTATGTGGAACAGCTGGGGAACATCCCTCAAATGTTAATTGATCGCCGTCTGCAGCAAATGACGTGGCTTGACACACACCAGTTTAATCAACGCTATCAAGTTGACCTTAATAAAGTCAAGAAACATTGTGCGGTCTGCCTACAGCCATTTGGGACATTACAACGAACGCGCACCTGCCGGAAATGTGCACATCAGGTGTGTCGTCGATGCAGCAGCACAAGGAAAGTTGGAGCATTGGCAAAGGAGACAAAGAAGAAGGCGCAAGTATGTACGGCCTGTGTAATGGCAAGCCAGCCTGATCAAGAAGGTGGATGTCGACCCGCCGTGCTGTACGTCCTCGATGGCTTGAATACCGAGGATTCTACAAGTAAAGAAGATCTGCGAAGGTCAGTCGTCATAGAAACCCAAGAGAAGATCGAATGGAGAAATCTACCACAGCAACAACTACAATCGGAGAACCTACGATCGTTAAGACCGAGCACATTTCCCTTAAAAGAGATTTCTGGTCGATCGTGGGACATCCAAAGCTGCTCCGATGAATATGTTGGCTATATATCGACGGCTAGTAGCAATTACGAATATATAGAAGATGTCAAATTTTCTCAAAGGGGCCAGCTACCCATGACGTTGAGCGAATTTTAAACTGAGGACAGTGATCATGACGGTATGTTGAATAAGCCGTACCCAAAGCCAGAGTAGCCAAAGGAAAAGAGAGGCGCAAAGTTAGCTACTATGGCGAAACCAACCACTCATATGTGCTCTACATGGTAGTCGTATAAACCTGTTGAGGCATTTCCGTGCGTTGGTGGAGATCAAATATCAACAAAATTGTATATACTGCACGGATTTACATTCATTATCATACGTACATGCCAAAAGACAGGATATTATATGTACATACGCTCACACCCAGATTCCTTCGCTATAGCTTTCTCGACTGGTAGTAGAGGGGGCAAAAGGATACTCTGACTCTTGACAGCTCTTCTCGTGTTCAGGCTGTGCTGTCCACGTCTCATCTTGAATAGATTGTGAATCATTCTCATTCTCAGTCTTGGCCGATGTCATGAGCAGTGGGTTAGTCAGCTTGTTGCCACTGTTGCCAGTGGCGATCGACTCACGCAGTACCTTGATTGGGTTAACATGCTTACGAACAAGGCGATGATAGCGTCGAGGCGTTTTTTGTGACAGCATTTGATGGATTGGCTCCACTTGGGCACATTCCGCATTCGTCACTGGTGCAGATGCCCGCAGTGGTTTATCTCTGCAATTTTCGCTGCTTGGATCTTCTTCAGATTGCTGTTGAGTAGAAGTAGTCGGCTTGGTCACCATAGACTTGGAACGGATATCATCATTTCCATGCTGCTGTTGGAACTTCCGTTCCAGCCGCTTCTTCAGTCCCGCCAGTTTCAAAATCCGCTGCCAGGTCGAGGATTCCAAAAACTTGACATCCAGATGAGTCTGGTTTTTGTGATGAATTCCAAAGGTATAGGTTACGTCCAGTGCATCTGGATTGGTTACGGATTCAATTACGACAATGCCGCTCTCGTAGAGATGGCTACGCTTCATGCCGTAAGCCTGGAATACTGAGGGGAATGCTGGTAGGTCGATTGATTGCAGAAACTGCACCCATCCACGCCGTCCACGGTGCACAAAATTCGCCTGATATTGTAACACTACAAAGTCGTATGTCATTAGGGTGCTGTTCTCGAGGCAAAACCAATTAATCGCTGCAAACTCTGTGCCATCACCACTGCGGAGGCAAGTTATAGAGGTTGGGAGCACATGTAACACTTGCGAATCGATGATCCCTGAAATGGTGCTGTCTCTTTCAGTTTGTTCATTACAGATGGCGAATTCCTTGATGAATTCGTCCATACTCGTTCGAATTTCGCATGTGCTGTGTAGACGAGAGAGCTGCACTACTGGTGGTGTGGTACCGACATTATTGAGATCTTGCTGTGGTTCTTCATAGACATTGATGCCATTGATTGACTGCATGAATTCAGGGCCACGATTGTCGAGATCATTCTCTTTTTCCGCTTCTGGTATTGAAGTCTGTATCAATCGGCGAACAAACGCTTCGCTTTTCTGCCTCGCTGTCTCGACCAGTTTGGTGTGTGCTTTTGCGGAAAGATCGTTATCACAGATACCGGCCGGAAACACGTGCGACGGAATGTACTTCATGGGTGATCGGGAGAGAATACGCGATCAATATGAGATCGACGTTGGTGGAAAAAGAGAAAGCTCTTCGTTAAAGAAGAGACGTACGTGGGTGTTTCCCCGTCAATTGAAAAATAGGGGCATGCATCGTCGCCATCCGTCTTTTTTGGGTTAGTTGGTTCCATGGAACAAAAATAAACAAGCATTCGTCCATGCATCTCGCATTGATCGACGCACACGATCGAAGAGAGCAAGCGCATTTGCCTGCTTCTGTAACCTTCTGGCGTTCTTGCCAGAAAGTTCATCTGGATTCTTGCCAATCAATGGTCTTTCTAACTTGAATATCAAAAATTTTTACCAATGAAATTTTGGTAAAATGGTTCTATTTTGTGGTGTTTTTTCCTCTTATGTATAGGTGCAACGCACGCAAAGGAATAGCTAGAGATCACTAGAACAAGAACAACGGTGGTAGCGCCATCCCATGATGAATTTTTTGTCTCAATCCAGAGCCACAATGGCTTTGTATGGACGTATTACCAATTAAGGAAAGCTACAATGTAATTCAGAACATTTACGCCATCATCTTCATGTCAAATTTCATGCATTCCCGCATAATGGGAAGCTATTTGTTCAATCATACTAGATATGAGGAAATTATCAAATTAACAAATATACACGGTATGGTCTCCTCTTAGATATTAAATTAACGAATAAATACTGTAAACTGCTCTCTTCAATTAGACCCCTCTATATCTTCAAAGGATATAAGACCAGAAAGGAATATGGACGGGGTTCCGACTCCGTTGCCGATCCATGGCGGTGCCGATACATGCCTGTATGGATCTGTGGTGGGTATGGAGAACTTATTGACTCTTGACAATCGCTGTGACACCTTCGAACGCCAACCAACAGGGACCAGTTCGCCTGCGAGCTGCGAAGAGTGTGAAGAACAGCGCGCAAGGATCGAGTGTGAAGATTGCGGACTCGTGTATTGTCAAGCTTGTGACACACATCGCCATCGCAAAGGGAAGCTGATCTTCCACCAGCGCAAGAAGCTTTCGGACCCAGTAGTTGTCCGCAACGAGGATGGTGACCGTGATGGATCAGCACAACTGCCGCCGACATCATGGAATGTAGAACGGGTGCATCAATGGCTGACAGATCATGATCTGGAGATTTTTGTCGAAGAAGCATCGGCAAATGCGATAGACGGTGCGTTTTTATTCTCAGAGTGCATGGAACAGTTTTTAGAGACGACATCGAATGCTTCGCGTGGTCATAAGAAGAAATTGCTGCGAGAAATTCAGAAATTCAAGGATGAGATGGATAGTACCACTGACAGAAGGAATAGTGGTGATAACCATAGTGTGGCATCGCTCGGTGTCGTGACTACACATCCTATGCTCAATACGAAAATGGGAACTCCCGGAATCGGCGAACGTCGACGCATGGGTGTCAACCTTCGCGTAAATGTGGATCCGCAACCTGCTGCGTCTGAGGCAACGACTAACCACTACTCACCAGTGACGTCACTGCGATCAAGGATCAATCACGGACAGGATAGCATCACGAAAGGACGTGTTATACGTCGACACTCGGGTTTTTCTGGAAGAGAGAATGCAGATGAGGTACAAACACCTAATTTGAGCATTAATACCTCAGAAGCCAGACGAGGTGGAAGAAATGTTGTTCCACAGCACAGTAATGATGATAAGGACGTGAAGGGACAAAGACAACGCGACCAGTCTGAAACGCGACCAGGTGTACGAACGGATCTGCGGTCGATGCGACAGGCTCTGGGCGGATTAGATTTGGATATCATGCAAGTGAAGCAGGAAGAAAAAGTCGCGGCTTCGTTTGATTTTTCAGCCACTGGACGGCTACAAACCCAAGGGTTTGAGATTAATGTACGAGTCATTCAGCTCATCGAGTGATGATAACTCTTCGAGCTTGATGTATTTTAATTGGTTTTTGTAGACAAGAGGAATTGCCAACGTTCCATTCCCGAATCAACCTTCAAGTAAGAACAACTCTTTGGCCACCCGAGAATATCTGCTGATCTTGCACGAATTGGGCCATGGAGCGGGCGGAAAAGTCTACAAAGCGCTATACATTCCAACATTCAAATTTGTCGCGATCAAGGTTTTGCTCTCACTAGAACTTTGGAGCTGGATGCTTAGTGTTACCAAATTCTGACAGGATTACTGGTATTTACACAGGTCATTCGCGTATATGACCAAAAGAAGCGGCACCAAATGGTTCGTGAGTTGAAGTCTCTGTATGTGAACTTCGTGTCTATTACCGATACCGCAAGCAAAGCTGCCTGCGACGAACTCGTTATTTTCTATGACGCATACACAAACCCGGAAATTGGGTCTGTTTCTATCGTGTTGGAATACATGGATGGAGGTTCACTCGAGGATGGCATGCAAGCAGGACGGTATTCGTCGGAGAAAGAACTAGCAAATCTTGCATACTGTGTGTTAAAAGGTCTAGCCTTTCTCCATGAGCATCATCAACTACATCGCGATATCAAGCTCAGTAATATGCTAATCAACCGACAGGGTCAAGTCAAGGTATTTGCGGTATTGTTGCATAATCTCCTAGGAATATCTATTACTCACTCTCCTCGGTTGTGCAGATTTCCGATTTTGGAATATCAAGAGATTTGGAAAGCACACTAGCGAAGGCCATGACGTTCACTGGCACACTACTGTGAGTTATGATATTTCCATCTTTTGGCTGTAACAATGTTTTAGACTCACGGTTGTATGTCTAAGGTATATGGCACCAGAGAGGATAAGCGGTGGAATGTATTCATATCCATCCGATATTTGGTCCTTTGGGTTAGCAGTGATGGCGTGCGCGATTGGGAAATTACCCGTACCGACAAAAGAAGGATATTGGGGAGTCGTGCACGCGGTTCAAGAGCAGCCGTCACCAAAGCTTGACGACTATGGTGCTCATTTCTCTCTAGAACTGTGTGATTTCATTGATCAGTGCCTTCAGAAGAATCCAATGATGCGACCACCTGCTGTAAAACTCTTAGAACATCCCTTTATTAGAAATAATTATTCACCACACCAGCGTGTACATCCACTTGAACAGCCATTGGATGCATCGATAATTGAAAAAAATATGAAGGAGCTGGATCAGATCGCAGTCAAGGTCGAAGTGTGGTGCAAAGAGCACGTAAATATGCTGCTTTCTCCGACTGCTGCTTGTACCGATGGATCTATTTTCCAACAAGTCTCTACTCAAGAAAAGATCGAATGCTTGGCGCATCAGCTACAACTTCCAGTGGAAACTGTTGCACCCAAGTTCACTTTCCTGGATAAATACGGCAAATAAGAAAGGTTGTATTGCGAGGATTTTATTATGTGGTGAAGAGAGTTTGTACTGCTTTTTCTGAAGAGCTCGCAAAATCCCCTTTTTTCTTATTTCACCTCTTGTTGCGTAGGCTGTATAAGCTCGTACATTCTCGAATTCACTTTCAGCAGAACGAAGCTAGAGGAAACAAAAGAAAACTAAAATCATGGAGTTATCGGTTGTCGCTCCATCTGGAAGAGAAATCGCCCCACTTCCAAGGTGTGCGTCATTAATCACACTTCCAAAAACACCATCAAAAATCGAGGATCTTCTGGAACGCGCAGATGAGCATGTAGAGGCCGTCATGGAGCAGCATGATCAGCAAGAAAGTGCCAAAGAATTGCTCCAGGAAGGCGCATTGATTACGGATGCAACCAGACATGGCGTTATAGGAGAAAAAGGTGTACTCATCAGCTTTATCCGCCGTCGCAAACAAAAAATATTGAACAACGTCTCCAAAAACAGTAAATCCGGAGATGGATCTGTAGCAGGAGATGCACGGTATGAACGACTCAAGAATAGCTTTCATGAGCTTTATCAGCACGTCGTGAACGTCAATCAGCATCGTCAACTGCTCCGACAGGCATTGTGTGACCACATGACGAGCGTCCAGCAACTGCAGGAGTGTGTGGGTCCACATGTGTCAAATACAACACTCTTTGGTAGCAACAACTATTTTCGCGACTTCGTTATGCAAAGTAGTGCAAATGCTGATGATTTGACGGTATATGCTGCATGTCATCATTTATTCTCTGTAGAGATTGGAATTAACCTATGAATCTATGCATGTGAGATAGAATGTGCTAGATCATGACGTGGTGAATCAAACGACGCGAAAGTTGCAACAGTTAGAGCGATTTAACGTACGCAAATATTCCTGGCGGTTTGGTCTAAAGGCTTTAGCTAACTTCGTTCTTTCATGTCTTGTTGCATGCAGGAGAAGCTCAAAGCGCGTGAGAAACTGAAATTAGATATGGAGATTGCCAAGAATGAGGTACGCGACAACTGAATATGCCAACAATCTGTTTCAATTGTGTATTAGTGACAACCACTTTTATGAGTAGCTGAGCGAACTACAGCATCGTCCCAGGATCAAAAAGAATGCGGCATTGTACCGACAAGAGCTTTTTGCAAAACAGAAAGAGGTATGCTTACTGCAATCAGTTCTGTTTACCATCGATAAACCTGTACGAATGTGAATGATGTTTGCTGGCTGTTTTTCTCGAACGTAGTTCAATCGTTTACGTCGCCGCTTGGCGAGAATGACGGAAGTGATGGAGTATGTTTTTCAGTTCCACTTTCGTCTGGATGAATGCATTGTCGACCCTGAGCTCAATACAGTAAGGCAATTGTCAAAAGTTCAAAAAAGATGTAGCCATGTCTGATTATGATATGCAACCTGCGCGATGTTTTCGTGTGGTTTTGGTAGGTCCATCATCACCTTGGTCAATTCTTTGCGAAGACTGCGCACTTGTTTAATTGAGAGAGCAATGCTTGGCTACCAAGATTTCTACATGCAACGTGCGCTCCATGATCGCTGTCAGCTCTGCATATCGCTTCAAAGGTTCATACATAGCCTTAATACCAGCGAAAGATAATGTGCTGATGGAGAGTAACCAACGTAACTCATTAAATAACATCTGATGTTACGATGTTCCTGTTATTTCGTGACATGCCCGTTTTTTTGTTCATTCATTCTTCAAGTGATCCTGCCGACACCCATCAACGAGTGGAAGAAGCTACTCTTGGACGAGAATGACGCAGCTCGGTGCGTTATTCACGACGCTATGCGCGTGTTTGACATACTTATCAGCTGTTGCACACGGCCAGCATGCATGCAGCGGTGATGATATCCTGTGGATGTGGAAAGGCGCGCTATCTGCACATTCAGTGACGTTTAAATTTGGTCTGAAGGCGTCGCACACATGTACTGATCGTGACATTATCCTACATCTCTATCCACAATTGGAGGTGAATGAACGACCGCACTCGTCAATTGCGATGTGTAGCTTAGTACAAGAAGGTTCAAACAGGGTAATGATCTGTCCGGCGGTAGAGATGCTGCATGCGAATCGCAAGTATCGGTATGAATTGAGTCTAATAGCAACGGCAGACGTGGTGAGGGAAGGCACATTTCGCACCCCAGGAGAAGATGGAAGTCCATTTAGCTTTCGGATGGCATTCTCTTCGTGTGCAGATGAGAATTCCGATCCACAGGTAAGCAATGAAAAACGTCTGTAGTTCTTCCACATAGAACTCATTTTGATATTTGTTTATGGCTCATGTGATAGGTGTTTAAAGAGATGGCGTCTCATGACCCGCTATTTTTCCTGCACATGGGCGATCTCCACTACCACAATCTCGATGTGAATGATCCAACGATGTTTCGGAACGCCTATCATTCCCTTTTTGCCTCGCCTTCAGGTCAAGCGATGCTAGAAATGGATCTCCCGTTTGCGTACATGTGGGACGATCATGACTACGGTCCGGATAATAGTGACAAGACCGCGGCAGGACGAGACGCTTCGGTCCAAGTCTACCGTGAGTTTGTACCGCATTATGATCTCCCAGGGGAGGGTCCACTGAGCGCCATCTATCAGGCATTCACTATCGGTCGCGTTCGGTTCATCTTGACCGATTTACGATCAGAACGCACGCCAAACTTGGCGCCAAATGTGCCGTCCAAGTCTGTACTCGGTGTGAAGCAGAAGAAATGGTTTAAAGAAGAACTGGTACGAGCAACGACAGACCCAGATATCAAGCTGATCGTGTGGTGCAGCACGATGCCGTGGATCGACGATGAGCGCAAGTGGGGGTATTTCCAATACGAACAACAGGAGCTTATCAATTACATGAAGGGTCACGCGCTCAACACATGGGTACCCATTATTATCGTCAGTGGCGACGCGCATATGCTGGCTGTGGACGATGGCACGTACAGCCCCGGTAACCTCACGACCTTCCACGCTGCCGCGCTTGGACGACCAGGGTCGACGAAAGGTGGACCTTACAGTCATGGACTCTTTGCTGGCTCAGGCCAATATGGATTGCTAGACGTGAAAGATGATGGTCACCGAGTCTGTTTGTATTATCGAGGTATGAACGTTCGTGATGGCATGTTGTTGGAATACGACACATGTCATCCTGAACGTACACCATCGAAGCAAACATACTTCCCACCGCCTATCCCCGTTCGTATGCTCATGCGTTGGTACAAGAAGAAGAAGAAATTTGTTGGAAGTGGTAGTCTTGTTCTCCTCAGTCTAGGTATCGCATTTTGGTGGAACAAACGACGTCAACAAGCCCTGAAAGCCAAGAAACGGCGTTAAATATATGGGATTGTTTCATTTTATAGGGGTTTTATACTATCATCATTTTCACGTTTCTTGGAATTCTCAACCGTTTGTGACTATTGATTTTGATGGACTATCAGGAAGGAACGAAGACACACCGAGTTGGTGCATGAGCGGCTCAAATCCAATGGCAAATTCGACGTATTGCAGACGTAAACTCTCGGAAAAACTGTAACATATCATCGCATCCATTGGTAAATGCACATGCCTTTCCACTGTGGTAGCAGTAGAGGTCGTCGTTGACGCTCTGCTGCTACTACTGCTAGTAGGCGATACCTTGATTTCAGAGTAGTCATCATTCTCGCTGTCACTATCTTCGGAGAAGCTGGCGTCGTCTGGTTCAAAATCACTAGCTTTACCATATTTTTCCTTCCTCAACGACAGGCACGAGCTCTTCGACGCAACCTCTCGCGTATCCCCAGAGATGCGATTCGTCGCTATCAGACAAAAAGTAAACACTTCTTGCTCACCATCGTACGGAATCTCCAACGGCTTGCTATTCTCTGCACCTCGTGACCCATTCAAGCCATCATCTTCAGTGTCTCCATTGCCATTACCACTGGCATTTTCTGGTAATTTTCCATAGGAGATAAACACACGAAGCGCATAGGAGTTCGTATTGAGAAAAACGCCTTCGCGCTGTACTGGCAGCTCATAACGAACGTCACCGACATCCAAAACAGCATCAAACGTCCAGTCGAGCGGTCGGAAATTCAGCGGATTGAATAAGTAAAGCAGGTATGTGTTGCTCACGAGCGCATTGATGCAAATCTCATTAGCCTGTAGTCGGTACCGCAGAGTATTGTCGTCAATGTTGATCGTCATCCCTGACAGTTCATGCAATTTGATGGCGTGGTAATCGGTCGGTGCAATTGATGTTGTGGTGGTTGGTGCTGTTGCTGGTGTAGGTGTAGGTGTGTCCGCTGCTTCATTTGATTGTGCAGTAGTAGAATTATCTACAGACAAATGTTCGTCTTCTGTGCCTATTCGTCCGGTAGCCTGCAAAATACTTGGCGGTGACAAGGGCCGGTAAATGAGTCCATCGATCGACGCCCAGACCTGCATCATCACCGTTGTACTCTCTAAAAACTCTGGCTCTGGAAATTTATACGATCCACGCAAGAGTGCATTCCCATCCAGTAATACGGGCGCAGGAAACACCTGAAATAATTCGCTTTCAAACATGAGTGACCCCCGTAACGACGCAACACTGGCCATGAGATTAATGTGCTCGTTCAGCAATCCACGTGCTTCTTCTACTGAGACCATACCAATAAGCGCCGAGATTTCCTGGATTGACCGGTTGATACGCAGCGACAAGTCAAACATTCGTTCGCATCGGTTGTAGACGATTGCGCGCTCTCGCGAACACATCATGTGTTTCCCGCGTGGTAAGGCGAAAAACGTCGTTTCTCCACGCGCATTCATCAGGTAAACCCGAGCTGTGACCGAGCCGATGACTTTTTGTTCAAGGTGACTGCGCAACTTGAAACATTTCCGCCACTGATGGGTCGCGTAGCGCAAGGTGCCATATCGTTCCACCACGCGTAGTCGCCACTCATCCTCACAAAGCGCCTCGATTTCATGGTTGGCCAGTGACAGCTTCTCTAATTCAGTAATTGTGCAGAACCGTAGCAGGAATGGTAATGTGGAGATGATGGAAATGGTTGATGTGTTATTGGTCTCCTTGTGTGATGGAGCTGTGAGTTGGTCACGATAGAGCGCGTAGCGGTTGTCAATGTGGAGATGTTGTATCTGGGCTTCCATACTGTCATCTGAACTGATAAACGGGCGAGCCGTGACTTCCATCTGTGTGTGTGTCTCTCTCCACCCCTTCACGTTCGGCTCCTCGTTCGTTCTCGACCAAGTTACTTTTGGCGTTTTGCCCTTCTCAGGCTTTTTGTTCAGACATACTAGTGGTTACACAAAGGTTACATGGTTACGCTTTCTGTAGCTAAACACACCAAAGAATGTGTAATCACCTTGATTAAGTATACACCAAGTGACTAACTGATAGTAAATGAGGTTTCTGTGTAGGTATACATGGCCAATGAACAATTGCAATTGCGTTTCTCCAAGTAGAAGCCAACAACGACAAAGAAGATGCCGCTGAACGAGAAGATACCGCTTCCTCTCAGCGCACTGCATTCGCATACAGAGTCTGGACCACTTGGTGGATACAGTGTCTTGTTTGCTGCTGTTGTGGTGGTGCTGTTACTGTCATTTTTACTGACGAATTTCATCGTCTGGTGCTCACAGGTGCGTCGCGATCGCCGAATTCATCAGAAAACCCAACAACTAGCGCAACTGGTTCCTTTAACACCAGAGAAACCAGACAAAGATGATCAAACCCAACAAGTATCCACAGCAGCGGCGATCCCCGTGACAATCTTGACAGGATTTCTCGGTGCCGGCAAGACAACGCTATTGAATCGGATTCTACGTACCTCTTCATTACCTTACAAGATCATGGTGCTCGAGAACGAAATCGGTTCAATCAGCATTGACCACTCGCTACTGCAGCAAGATGGAATGACAGTCGGTGACGGTATCTATGTGTTGCAGAACGGCTGCATGTGCTGCACTGCGCGTGGATCCAAAGCCTCTAGCAGCAGTGAATTGGAACGAATCTTGGACTATCTACTGCGCATTGGCAACACAAAAGGGTTTGATTACTTGGTCGTGGAGACCACGGGGCTAGCTGATCCAGGCCCAATCATCGAGACGTTCTTACAGCTGCGTGCGTCTCGCTTCCGTTTGGATGCTATTGTGACGATGGTTGATGCTCATGCTACTCAGCGATTTTGGGTTCCGACTACGAACTCGTTTGATTTCCCTATTGAGCTGCAGCGCCAAATATTGTACGCGGACATCGTCGTACTAAACAAAATGGATTTGGTGGACAATAAAGAAGTATATAGATTGCAGCAGGGAATTGCAGCGATGAATGAAGAAGCGGTGACACATTGCTGTCAGAATGCGGATTTAGATTTGGCACAGATTTTGGGCGTACACACTTTTGATGCCATTAAATTCCGCTCAACAAATAATACTAGCGAGTGTCCTCAAGATGTAGAGAATAAGGATGAAGACGGTGACGTGGATGTCGTACATTTCCATTCTAGAGGGATGCACACTGGTGGTATCAATACGGTGCATTTCGATGTCGAAGCAGAGCTGGATGTAGCGTTATTTGGAGAGTGGTTAGCGTCGGTTGTGGATGAATATGCGAAAGCCAATGTGTTGCGGATTAAAGGTGTGCTTGCAATCGCCAATAGTCCAAATCGATGTATTGTCCAAGGTGTATTGGATACGTACAGCATTGCCCCGTTTTCTCCATGGAAGGAGGGCGAGAAACGCGTCTCCAAGCTTGTGATCATTGGGAAGCACTTGGATCGTCAACGACTCGAGCACGGGTTTTTGTATTGTTTGAGTAACTCAAGCAGCGATCACGGTAGTGTTGACATTAAGGAAACGAAAAAGGAGGTTTGAAACGTGAGAACAGACAAAACAACATGAAAAGGTAATTGAAGAACAACATATTCTTATTCGGAGCCATGCGCGGTTTAATTTAACTTTGCTTACCAAAAATACCAGGAATATTGGATGCTACTACATGGGCGAATACGTCACGTGGGGGCTGTAATTATTAACTTTCTTCAGCACTTGATTAAATACAAAGAGCTTTTCGATGATCTGAACGTAGTATGCGTGGAGATATACTTCCACACATACCGATAACAACAACAATATCGCACATAAACACATATGGCGTTTTAAATATTTGACGCAACGGTGGATGAGCTTGTCAATCGGCGTTCAGGAACATTTGGTGTAGATACACAATATCTTCAGTTTGCAGCGGCACTGGATGATGAAAGGGTTCATACTCCTGCTCCAGCATCGTCAGGTCTTTTCCTTCAACACCTGTTGGATAACGCATCATCACGCTACTGCTGTTGCTGTTGTCCTTCGGATTGGAGCTATGATTTCGCATCTGTGCGACGCTGCTGACCCCTTGTGCAGCGTTCGCCTGAAGCTCCGCCATCATCTTCATCATCCGTTTGTCGCGCATACGTTGCTCCAGCCGCCGCTGATATCGGTTCGCGCTGTCGCGGTGCATCTCGCAGAATTTGTGCAGCTCCCCGTTATTCTTTATGGCACGCGGCTGGTAGCATTTCTTGTTTGGATATCGACACATTTGTTCAGTAGAAATATCTGTATTCCCACCAGCACCACTGCTTGTAGCTGTAAATCCAGCAGTGGGTTGAATTTCGGAAGTGTTCATGATGATAGAGACTTTGTTGGCTGGTTGACAGTGGATTCAACACTAACACACAGTTGCGGATGAAGCTACTGATGCAGCAAAAGCCACTCAACGAGACGATTTCTGTCTGATGTTATAGAGGGAGGTATCATGTTCATAGCGCGTTGGATACAGTGCGTTCTTGGACACAAATGTCCGACGCCATGACCGGCCACAGACAAGCCACGGTGGAGCAAGTTTTGAAAATGTGGACACGTTTGGTCATAAACACGACGCATTAATTGAGTGACTCTATAATTGCGTAAATTTTGCTGTGTTGTAATACATATCCAATTATCGATTAATAACTATTTATGAATTATGAAAAACATTATTTTTATAAACTAAATATTTAAAACTACAGAAAATGATAATAAAGGCTATGAGAAATATCAATATTTAAAAATCAATTTAGACAGCATGAGGCAAAAAAAACGTTTGGTACATGACACTAAACGTCGGACTTGCAAGTGGTGGTATCAAAATACTTATGTCGTCACAGACGGAAAAACGGATGGGATCTGTTATGCACAAATAGAAATCCATCATTTCGGAACACCAACGTCATAATCATTGTCTTAAGAGACGGTAGTATCACCGTGCTCTACGCAATTTCCCGGTTTCCAGGCCACCTTCGACATCGTTGGACTCTGGACAGTGTCTCCACCAAAATGCGAAACTAGATTTTACGCAGATTGCGGAAGGAATTAACGTTGCGTGCATAACGAAAATCATTCATTACTGCCATCCTTATCCAGATAGATCAAAATCACATGCGTATTTTAATGAGATGCGGCTATACTGAATGAAATGTTTAGTCGAAATATGAGTTTAAATCGGTGCCTTGAGCTGATGGATCTACCTATTCAGAACTATGGTACCAGCTAACAAAGCAACGCCATGTGGTGGTGACCAGCAAAATAGCTTCGCTTGTCTCTGTGAGTGTATGTGTCCCTCTCAATGGATAGATAAATCCGCATGTATCTATCCGACTCTCCCTCCCTTTGTACTCGTGTGCCTTTACAGTCGCGCTTAGTCGACTTAAGTCGTCAATTACGGCTCGGGCAACACACAGCGACACGTTGGACACTCCATCTTGACCTGCATCCAGCCTTGCAAACATTCGCGATGGAAGATGTGGTCACACGGTGCGATCATATAGTCGCGAGCATCAATATCCAGTTCTACCATACAGATCACACAATCAATTGTGTTCTCTTCGTCGTTCGAACAGGAGCGAAGCAGTGAAAGCTCTTGAAGGTTGATCCGACGCTCGTAGTTGTACTTGACCGGCAAAAACCGTGCTGGGATGAAAAACCGTGAGCCAAATCGCTGCTGAAGCGACAATATGCCTACTTGAAGTGCCATCCAAATCACTAATGTGTAACACAGCGAAGGATTGATCTTGCTTTCATACTATTTCAGCATAAAAACAAATTTGTTTGATTAGAATGACCGCGTCGGGTAGTAAAAGATTCGTTCGAGTGCGCAGCTCTAACGTACCATAGGAAACGCTGTGAGAAAATTTTCTGGACAACCGTAGAAATAGAGCGGAAGAAATAGTCGTAAGACGCTGATGCCATAAAGATAGCCGAGATCGAACGGATTCCGCACTTCTCTACAAATGCGACCACAATGGTCAAGTAATTTCACGCACTGAACAACATGAAGAGTGCATTGTCATGGAAGAACGTACCGGTGAACATTGTGAACGATTTGTGGTACCCAGAAGGAATAGCAGATGAACACCAGGACTTGTAAATGGTTCTGCATAATGCCAAAAACAACTCAGTATGTGGCAGTACTTACGACAAGCACGAATATATAATCAGGAACTGTAATCCACTGACCGAGAAATTGTAGAATATACACAACCCTGCGAGCAGTGACAAGTAGAATCGAGAGTAGAGTGTTGTCAATTCTCGGCGAAGTGTGAGCCACCCTTCCGAGAAACCCTGAGGTCGCCGCGCCTTCCAGATAATCAACAGATATCGCATTTCAAACACGGAAAAGATAATCAATTTCACAAACGCCACTGATGCAAAAGCAGCGAACACATTCTATCGGATCATCCCCAGCAAACTGGATGTTAATGTCGTACTTCCCTCGAAGCGTGAAAAAAGAGAAAATATCATACCTGAGCAACGATGCCAACAGTCAAGTGTCCTAAACACAAATATGAATCCACAATCGCTTGTTGTCCAACAGTCAGCAAAGAAACCTTGGCAGCCGTGGCTTGGGTACTGGATATTTGAAGTTGTCTAAGCAAGAAGTAAATTTCACCCATGGCCACAAATGTCATGATGACGGCATATCGTGACGCCTTGGAGAAAAATACGTTTAAATTTTCTTCTTGAAACGTCGTTTCAATCTTGAGGTATAATCCACAATTTGCACTGGCGAGCGTTCCAGTTAACCGCATGTTATTCAGTTTTTTTGCCAGCTTTTCGTCATCATCTTCATCGTCGTTTTCGCCCTCCTGTGTCAGCTGTGGTCCATCTTCATCAGCATTTTCGAGCGTCATCTCCACGATACTGACACATTGATCGCTAAACGAATCGCTGGAGCGGAAGCGCGAAATATATGAGTACCGCGGTGGTGAGATATCGACCGCGACATAATCATCTTTGTTAGCAAGCACTGGTACGCCATCGATCACGTCCAAATTCAGGTCATCTAGCCGCGCCTCTGCGTCATAGAGTTCTTCGTCTTCTGCATTCTCAGTGGTTGTTGTATTATCACTTTTTGATGTGGAAATCTGGTTCTTTCGATACAATAACTGCACGCTCGCGTCGGGACTGTTTCCAAAGAGCGTCAATTTACCCATTTTGCGTAGGAACACGCCCTGGACAGGAAGAATTGTAGCGGCTAGTGACGCTTCCTCTTCATAAATAACGAGTTGACCTGTGACGTATGAGACTTCATTCTTCAGTTCTTTTGAGGATGGTGACTTCATCTTCAAAAACAGCCATGTGTGCCCGTTTTCCACCGGCTGCGTAAACTGCTGCACCTGAATGTCGCGGTCTACTTTCAAATACGGGCTTGCAAAAGACGAGCAACAAGACAAGAAATATCAACACTCTACCCATCTCTAGTACGTCCATGGATGGAAGAAAAAACGTACACAATATCTGTATAGACTGGCTTCTGTGCATCATAATCCTCCGCCGACAGCGATTCCCACATGCCTATATCATACACCACGTCAGTGTAGAAGTTAAGACTATAGTCTACTCAAATTTCATCGATGATTCCATATATGCCAATTCCCACCTGAGTAAATGCCCGAGACATTCATCGACGGCGTCGCGAGATTGTATCCAGGCTGTCGATGAAGAGCCTCTTCCAGATGATGAACCTTGTCCAGCCGAGCCGTGTCGTTATACAAGTCGTGCGGAAGCGCATAGCGGTTCCTACCGGTACTATCCACACGTGTGCGCGTCTGCCGGGCATCCCCCGCGCGGTTATCGAAGAAGAGCACCATGAAGCAAAGAAAGATGGCCATACTAAGTAGTTGCATGCGTTGCCGCTGGAACTGTTGCTGTCGCCAATCGGCTTCCATGGCGCCAAAATTCAGCGCGATACCGTCGTTATTGTTGATGCTGCCGTTTGGACTGGTATTATTTCCGCCTTGCCGTGGTGAATGCGCGCGTACGATCATTAACACGCGTCCATTCTCTCGGTCCATGATGTGTTTCGCTCTTCTAGTTTTGAGCTCTTTCGCTTCGTCTGAGATGTCAACCTGGATGTTGCAGCAACATCCACATGTTGCACGAAAGAGTGTTGGTTCCTCCAAATGATAAGATTCATAACCTCCACTTACAATAATAAAATTAGGGACATTTACTATATTTTCTGCATATGAGGCATTTAATTCGGAACGAAAGGGTATCGCGAAGACGTGGAATTAGGGACACTTCCCCCACACCACATTCTTGTCAGTCAGCTACGTGGTTGAACTAGCAAACAGGAGCCAAAATGGAAGCAGAAGTGCGGAATGCGAATGGAGAAGTTGGCGACCTTGGTTCGCCGTTAAATAATTGTGATGTTGTGGATGAAAGCGCAGTGGACATGGTGCTGGAGATGACGGTAACCGTGGACAGCGACGGATTCCAGCAGGCATCGGAATCCATCATCACGCGTACGGAAGTACGCGATTGCTTGCAGCGTTGCCAGGGCGACATTTCCCGCGCAGTAGACGAGGTTCTGAGTTTAGTTGAGATCCGAAAACTCAGTATAGAGGACGAACGCGCGACGCAATTACGACAGGATCAGAAGCAACAGGAAACACAATTACAGTGGCATGAACTATGTACTAGCTTGGGCATCAGTGAATGTGATGCATTCATGCAAGCACTGAACAATCTCCCCGACGATGAGAAGAACGAAGTTTTGTCCAAAAATGGAGGTTTTATCCAACAGCTATTACTCAGCATGGATGCGGAAGACAGTAGTGAAGATGGTGATGCGAACGAGCATAACGTCCATCCGATTGAGAAATTGCAAAACATGTTCCCAACATATAAACTACAGGTGATCGAAGACGTACTCGAGCAGAATAATTACGATGTGAATGCTGCGGCGAGAGCACTGTACAACGTACGTGCGTTAAACCACGTACAAAGCTTTGCTGCTGTGGTATCGGGGCAACCCAATGTATCCGTGCAACAGGAAGAGTTGGTTTTAAGTGGCCCGAAATTCGAATCACTTGAGCAATTCCCAGTCCTACCTGGCCAGTCGCAACAATCGAAACCGCAACAAACGAAAAACAGCCATCAACAACAGCAGCAAGCCAATACGAAGACACGACGTAAGGGGCGAATGGCGACATTCTTTGCTCAAGATACCACGCCCAACGCTTGGGAACATCATTACTATGACCATTCCCTTCCAGTCAGCAACAAATTGGAGGCAAGAATCTCGACTCAATTAAAAATTGATCGATTGAAAAACTTACTGCCGAGTATCGATAGAAATATAATTCAAACGGTAAGTGCTTGTATCAGCGTGATGATGATTTTGACAAACATAAATTGACAGCGTTTTGGGATTCTTGGATGGATTCCCAGACGCTTTTATTGAATGGATGTAATTCAGATGCCACAGAAGCAGCTTTGCGGGATATTTTCAATCTTCCTATTGTACAAAAGGTAAAAGAGGAAATTGTAAATGATGCAGACGAGGAGGAGGACACGGTGGAAGTGCAATTAGATGCATTTGTCCCAAAAGAAGATGAAGGTACGTCTTTTGTTTGTCCCAAAGTCTTCCATGATAATGTGGCTATAGATTACTGATTATCCTTGTTCCGCTATTAGATGAGTG
The DNA here is from genome assembly GCA_001600495.1 of Pilasporangium apinafurcum. Classification (NCBI taxonomy): domain Eukaryota; phylum Oomycota; class Peronosporomycetes; order Pythiales; family Pythiaceae; genus Pilasporangium; species Pilasporangium apinafurcum. The sequence goes on from BCKE01000062.1 coordinate 164,612, forward strand.
GACCTATGTAAAAAGCCGTCGTCGTGTTGAAACCTCACGCCAAACACTGAGCGATCGATATTGCGCTGTCCTGGACTCATTTAGACGCGGTCATCATGTCATAGCGGAGGACCGCGTGCGAGAGTATGTATATTGTGATCGTAATTTTAGTGAGAACTAGTCAAATAATATTTCGACGCTTCGCGCAGATTAAGTCGAGCGCGACGAGATCTTCGTGATGCTCAACGTGAATCGGCGCACCAGTACTTTCTTGCTCACAAGGAAAATCTGCAGTGAGTGCGTTTATATCATTGCGGATATATACTCATGCTCAACGACTGTGTTTGCTATGCTTCCATGCAGCCGTCGACAAGCTATTGACTTGCATGGGTTGATTGTCATGGAGGCTCTTCAAGTTGGGCGAGAAGCTATTGAGTATTGCCAACAACAACGTCTTCAGCGTTGTATTTTCGTTTGCGGTGTTGGTTATCACTCCATCAAGGGGAAACCGAGAATCCTTACTGCTATGCAATTGTCACTAGATCACCGCCAGATCGATTACCGCGAGAATCGCGGCGTGCTTACTGTATTTCCTTTGCGATCCGCTTAATCAGCAATATCGAAAACCCGTCCAGTGCTTATCAGTGTTGGATATCTACAGTACTGCTGTATCTGTATTCATGGAATTGGAATATTATGGTCAGACCAGATCCTCGCACATCGCATGTGTAGTGAGCGAAGATATGTCTGATCCAGGACTGTTTGAAGCTGTGTGTCTGTAAGTTCAATGCCATTGTTCAATCAAGAGACGTACTGTCCCCTGAATATCATATAGCTGGTGTTGATATCTCCTCCCCTTTCGTTCCATATTCTTCGTACTGGTTATCTATTTTTATCGTCAAAAAGGCACAGTCATTCCTATATTGGATCGTTCTCGATAGAGGTCATTGTTCTTAGATCGCTCTCCTCAGAAAAGCCTCATCTTGATTGTCAAGCATCGATTGATTTGGAGCTTTATGGGCTCTATGTAAGCACCTAGCCAATTTTAGCATTTATGGCCAAAAGGGATCTCTTCATGGGACCCAAGAAAAGCCATGCGACGCAACAAAGCTCCTTTCAGACAATATAAGCTATGGTTGCTCTCAGCGTTGGTCTGAGCAGGTCGCGAGCCAGCTGCAGCACCGCGTGTTGTGTCATCTCATTATCTAACTTTCTTAATCCGCTCTGGAGCAGCTAGTTCTAGGCAACTAAGGAATATAGCTATTCACTAATCAACCTCATCAAGCACAGAATGACCTACTCTCGTGATGAGCGATTCTTCTCAGCAGCCAGCTCCTACGATGGTCGTGATCGATCCGAGTCGTCACGTTCCACGTACTATAAGACACCAAGTTGGGCATCTTTGAGTTTTGCCGAATCGAATCGTCGTCTTACACCACTTGAGTCAGGAGCATCAGTGGCTCTGGAAAATCAGTTTTGCGGCTGGCTTTGGATGCGTGGGCACAAGTTAGGGCGATGGCGTCATCGATATTTTTGCCTGAACGGCTCTATTCTCACGTATTTCATCACGTTTCCTTCTGAAGAGTTCCTCAAGCAGACTTCGCAAGATCATTTCCTGGTTTCGGATGGCACACAACCACGTGGTGTACTCCGCGTTGCGCATGTGAAAGAATCGGAGTCGTGCCGACTAGGATTCAAACTCTATGGTACCTGTGGGAAAATCCTCGATATTCGTGCGCACAAGGTGGACGAGCGGAACGAATGGTTGCGAGCATTGAAGACTCCTGCAAGACGGAAATCTCGCGCCTGGTCTGCGGGTAGTGCAGAAGAATTGACGATGAGTTTGGCATCATTTGACTCCGATCTTGTGTGCACATTTGACCGACAATCGCTTCCGATTGAGAAAGCGGGCTGGATGCACAAGAAAAGCGACGTCTTGAGACGCTGGAACAAGTATTTTTTCGTCGTACAGGGCAAAATGTTGTCGTATTATGCAAGTGATAAACCGTACGAAGTGCCTCGACGGAGAGGGTACATTCAAAACGTCCAAGTCGTTCGTTCCAGTGCCAATAACCAGGAGCAGGAATTACAGATTCGCTTGGATTCGCAATCTCAAGTACTCCATGTGCGCCTGAGTTGTCAAGAAGAGCTAGAGGAGTGGAGAGAAGCACTCCTCACTAACATACCGTTTCGAGAAACTCGAGCGACCTCCAGTACCTAGTGAATGAAACCAGGGAGTTCATCTAGCGAAAGAAGCTTGTGAACTATGCAACAAACACCAGGAAAAATGTACGAATGAGTGCATACATCCTATATTATTAGAGTAAAATGATGAGCAGTAAGGGACGCAACATACTGCTTAAAACTCATCACCTTGGTCGATAATTTGAAATAAATAGCCGCATAAGCCATCAAGCATTCACTTGTGTAGCCACCTTTGTCTCTTTACTGTACAGTAAATAGTTGCACCTGACAAGGCAAACGATATGAATTTGAAATTCAAGGGTCAACAACACCATATCGATGCTCATGTTCCCGCTCTCTCTTCGTTTTATCTGATACCAACGTCATCTATGAGCGTGCAAGAAGTGATGACCCTGTATCAATTCACGTCGCAGGAACAATGACAGCATTGGAAGCAAAATGTGGTAATTGGCTTATTTAGTGTACATTTTGCATAATATATCGTAAATAGTATATGATGGATTGTAGCCATCTTCTGGAGTTGAACCGATTCTATTGACAGGATGAATGTCATGCACACCGGACAAATTGCTCATTGCCTTTGATCATGGTACATTCTTCTTATTATACGATTCCGAGGACGGCTAGGCATATGCGGGTTCACTTAAAGGAACTAATAGACAAAGCACTAATCGGAATCGCTATTTTTTGTTACTGTTTTATTGAAGGTTATGTGTGGGTACTAATTGAAGATGAAAGCAATGCAAACTGTCAAACGGATGGCTGAATGATCGGTGCTTAAGCCTTGAGGCCAACTTCGCCCAAAAATCCCGCCAATTGAGCGTTGACTTCATCATGAAATGGAAGAGCCTGAAATACCAACAGCAACAATCAAGTGCATTGTCAGATTCCTCATACACCAACATCATTAGAAACTAGAATATCGCACCTTCATGCGTGCTAACCATGCCGAAAACTTGGGGTACTTGGAGAAATCAAATCGACCCGTCAGCTCGATCTGGTTATACTCAGTGTAGGCCATGTAATCTGCCAGCGTGGGTTCGTCCGTCTCGGCAATAAAAGATTTGACAAAGAAAGTTTCCAGAAGCTTGACGGTCTTGGTGATAAGCGCGTCGGTTTCCTTGAGCCACTCCTTATCCTGGTCAGTGAGCGCATTCACTTTTTCGTGGATCCACGGCACGAGCACGCGTGATGTCAGCAAGCGCGAATTTGTGTGGTGCCAGTGCAAGTACTGGTTGATCTTGGCACGAGTTTCTACGTTCGTCGGATACAGATCCGTCCACTGGTGCTTCTCGGACAAGTAGATCAAAATCGCAGCACTGTTATCACATAGTAACACAAATCCAATCGTAAACACATAAGCCCTTAATCAAATAACCCCTGTGGAGCCGACAACATACCCTTCGAAGAGCGAGAAGTTGCCATCTTTGATCACGGGGATAAAGTTGTTGGGGTTAAGTGCCAAAAACTCTGGCGATGAGAAGATAGGGCCGCCAAAATCTGCCTGTACATGTTCATATTCGACCTTCTTGGTCTTGAGTACCCACGTGACTGCATCGTATTAACCCATACAAACATCAGTGGCTGCTTCATGTATCTCAGCAAAGGAGCTACATGTGACGCACCTGAACGGGCTGGCTGGCTGATACCATTAGCATAGAGTGTGAGGGTCATCTTGAGTAGTTAATTAAGGTGCTGTTGTTGTTTTGTTGCTTGCTGGATTCGCTGCAAATTGGAGAATGAGCGAGTGAGCAGCTCTTATTTGGCGAAAAAATATCAGTATCACATTAAGACCAAAGGAAATATCAACATCGTTGGGATCGATCCCGAAAGATTACGCACGGGAGCGGTACGTCACAGATAAATTACGTGTGGATCTGTCTACACATGCTACCACTTAGGTAAAAAAAACCTTGTCTAGAATACGTATTCGAATGAGGTTAATTTTGTAAAACCTTGCCTTCGAATACGTAATAAACCCTCCAGCCACGTTTTTTATCCTACAGTCGTCGTCATAAAACATCCACCCAAAGTGGATCTTGAGCAAAATAGAAGTGGAGCGTATCGCAATAAGCGGCGGACAAGGGTGAAGAAGTAGCGAATACATAATAAGGTCGTTGTCTGAAGCGATGTTCCGTATCGCAGAGAGTAATATTGGAAATAGACAGCACGAGTTTGCTCTCTATTCTCTTTCTTGAAGAGGCTGTGTAATCATCAACCCATTTCCCATATGTCTAAATGTATACGACCATAAATCATCGTGAGTTTAATCTCACGATGATGAAGATCGAACATGACAGGTGAAAACTAGCAAATCCTGTAGCAATAATACAGAAAATGGGTATTTCAGACACTTATGCCACGTTCGATGACGAGATAGTAGCAATTACGTGATGAGATCATTTGAGTTGTTCTATCCTGTATGGTTTCCCAATTATGCGCACAATTTGCATTCGCTCAATTCCCACAAGGGTAATTTGAAGTAGATAGTAATTGGTAAAAGGAAAGCTATGTTTGATAAACCTTGACATAAGATGAAAACGTAAAGGATACGGTATCCATGAGAGGCTTTGCTGATTGGAATTATGCGCTCCAATATGCTGGGGTATTCACAACAACAACAAAGATGATATTATGGGAGCATTATCATCATTGCCATTGTTATCGAACAAGGGTTTACATTCTTCTCGTAAAATTACAGAACGGTGTAAGAAATATTCGTTTGTTACCGCGAAACATTTCTTATACAGTTGTTAGATTTCAGTAACAAACGATGAAAAATACGTTGTTAAGCAACTTCAACATACGCCTATATGGGAACAGAAGAAAATGCGCAATCAGCGCGGATCGTGCAGGAAACTATATGGACGAACGTTTGCATTGCTACTTCCACGGAAGGCTGCGATCGGCAGCGTTGGCTGTATGTAGGCGTTTTCCATGGCGTAATATTCAGATGCCATGAGGTTGCTTTCTTCCTCATTAGAAGTACCTTTGAGACGTGACTGGTCGGGTATTTTTCGTGTTCGTAATTAGATTCAAACTAGGAGCCATAACAATTCCACTCAATGACTGAGTCTAATACATCCTACGACGATTCAGTACCGAACAATACTGGAGAGGACAATGCTGAATATACTGCCGAGTACTGGCGGCTGGACGAAGAAGCCACCTCCTGCTTTTATGATTTGGTCCCAGAGTCTCAGGGTGCATGGGTGCCACTGAACGAACTGAGTGAACTCTGTCGCCGCATGCGCCGGCCACTTCGTGACGCCAATGAGGAGCTCCGCTTGATGAGTGAATTGGATACAACCAACCAGATGATCATTTTGCGGCATGATTTCATCACGTGGCTTCTCCAGGATATGATTCAGCAACGGCAGCTCACACAGTGGAGTGTCAATGGGCCACCAAAGCAACAAGTTCCGGTAGCCTATCCGGCGTGGGAAGAAATTGTCGAGGAACAGGAGGATGCTGTTGGAGCCAAAGCAGTCTACTTTTACAACACCATCACGGGTGAATCGACGTGGGAACTGCCCAGTTTCATCAAGTGTCTGTGGGACCATATCACTGAGGTTATGGACAGACAGGCAACCTTCAATGAAGAGAGTGATACGCAAGAAGAAGAAGGAGTCGAAATGCTGGATCAATTGCATCTGTTGTTCACGAAGCATGATGACGATCGATCGGGGACGTTGGATATAACGGAATTCGAGGATTTGTGTGTCGCAATCGGCCAATCGCTCAATGGACGTGAAGGTGTCCTCGCCTTGATGAATGAGGTGGATCCATACAGCAGCTATGAGGTGGTAGTTTCCTGGGACGCACTACGTGCCTACTGGATTACCAATGCGCCGTTCCAACGACGCACTCGCCTCACGGGATGCTACAGTTCCTGGGAACAAATCGACGTGCTAAACCAGTGCAACACTCCAGTATCGTTTCGTCATATAGTCACACTGCAAGAGCGATGGAATCACCCCGCAATGGAAGCCAAGGTCGTCGAGGTGTTGCGTACGCTCTTTCCGAGCAGCAAACTGGATTGGAATAAGAAAGTTGAGTTATTTTGCGATCTTCAATTCCAGCAACAAGAAGGGAATGCAACCACGATCGCTACAGCCGTTCATGATGACGGAAAGGAGACGCGACGATGGAGTATCTCGCAAGTTCGACGCGTGTTATCACAATTTGACCACCAAATTGGGAATCGGATGCATGTGAAAGCAGCGATCAACCAAATCCAGCAGCGATTCGGAAGTCACGGGCAAGAACAAGACGAAGACTCAGTCACGAAGCCGCCAACAAGCTCAGCTTGGCTAGAGGAAGCGTGTCTCGTTCGCTGGCTGATGTATTGCATCAAAAAAGTTGAGATGCGTGGGTGGGAGGAGGTCGTTGATGCCGCTACCGGTCAAGTGTACTACTACCACGAAGACAGTGGTGAGACACAATGGGACCCTCCACACTTAATGGACCAGATGTCGCAGCTATTGACCAAGTTTGGCGGATCATCGACGACTAGTGCTAATGCTGATTCAGCTGAAAAAAAAATCACTCGCATTTTTCGTCACTATGACATCGATGAGAGCGGGACGATCACGTTCGATGAATTCCAACGTTTTTACCGTGCATTGTTGGGTTCGAATGATGCAGATATCAGCAATGACAGCAAGATTCAGCAAGTATTTAATGTCTTAGATACAAGTGGAGATGGAAACGTTAGTCTTGAGGAGTTTCTGCTCTGGTGGCGGACCAAACTGCAGCTTGAAGAAGAAGAAAGCGAAGAAAGCAAACGCGAGAAAAAATATACGAGATGGCGTGACGTGGCGACATCCTTTCTGGAAAACACCAATGCCTTGATTGTTCACAGTAACTCAGTTATCGCGCCAACTTCCATGATCGACGATACTGACGCCCATAATCAGTTCTTCTTTGAGTCCATGTTGCTACCTCGGTTAGTGGAGGTGCTTGGAGAATACCAACTAAAAGGAATCGCTTATCGATTAGCATTGAATGAATTGGTCACGGATCTTGACCAAGAAATTGCTTTAGAAACGTTTCTACATTGGTACGAACGCTTTGAGGCGATAGAACAAGAGAAAAAAGAGATTGAAGCGGCGAAAGCCAAGGCACAAGCCGAACTACTTTCACAGGAAGCCAAGAAGAAAGCCAAAGAGCAGAAACGCAGCAAGAGAAAGCCGCAATACAAGGCAGGTGAACTGGACCATGATGCAGACGACGAAGCTGCGACACGTGCGAAGCAAATCGAAGCGCTCTTTAAGGCGTTCGATAGCAATGGATCAGGATTTTTGGACGAGGCGGAGCTGCAAAATCTGGTCAAAGCCTTGGGTCATGAGATGGATCGTAGACAAGTCCATCAAATGATGCAAGTAATCGATATGAGTGGCGACAATCAAGTGAGTCTGGACGAGTTTACTCGCTTTTGGAATGCGTTCGAACGTAAACAAACCACAGTTTCTAGTCCATATAAAGCGCAGGAAACTACAGCGACTATGCCGCTATCGATTGGATCGCAGCTTCAATTAGATAAAGAGCATGCTGGCGGTGTAGAAACCAAGAAGCGTCTTTTATTGATGGAAACGAAAACCAATCTCGCTGTGGAGTTAGAAATAGCCAAAGAGCGCGCTCTTAAGTTCTCACTAGACGATTTCAAAGATGCAATTAGTGACTGGAAAGACGAGTTGATGGATAAACGTAGTGCCCAAAAGAAGAAACAACCCGCTGCAGTGGTCGCACGTGAAGAAAAGCGGAAACGGTACGCGTTTATCCCAACACGCAAGCGACGGTATGCATACTTTGACGTCACATGGATAGAGCCAGAGGTTGTGGATTGCGTCGTCGATATCATTCGCCAAATTGCCAGAGAAACACGTCCACTGATGCGACCGGAAGCAGCTCAGCGCATTCAGGCGCTCACGCGTGGGTATCTCGCTATGTTACGCGTAGATCGAATTATTTGCGACCGCTTCCAGACCCACATTGACCTTCACACACAATTCTCCTACTATGTGGATAGGCAAACAGGTACAGTCCATCTCCAACGACCCGTGTATCGGGCGAATCGATCGTCTGTGGCGCCATTCGATTTGGATGACTGCGAAACCAAATCCGAAATCTACCACTTTGTCAAGAAGGCGAGTGAAATGGACGCCAAAAAGCGGTTTTATGATCGCAATTCATTTGCTTACGGATTGGCCACAAGTAAAGCAGCTCCAAACATTATGGAAGAACGCAACCGCTTCTACGTGCCTGCTGCATTCTACATCTATGATGTGGTCCAACTCGTACAACGGAGGATCTTGGGTAGTATTTGGACGGCGTTACGTGCGCGTGAGTTCACTTTGATCCAACTCATCGCGCAACGTCATCGTCGGCAACTTCAACATCATAGCAGTGAAGTAGCTGCATATTTGCCGCTCCATTTCGTCGTTCGTCATGCGGATTTCCCGATTCAAGTAATTCATACGATAGTGAATGGTTATCGTGACGGTTGCGTGGAGGTGGACGCGTTTGGGATGACGCCACTGCATCTGGCGTTGCGTGAAAAGCGGTCTTCATTGGAGCTGATGGACTTGCTAACTCGAATGAGACCGTTGGAAAATTCTGTGATAATTAATAAAAAGATAAAGAAGAAAAGTATCTGGGAGATGCAAACGCAATGCGGCGACACACCGTTGCATACTGCAGTTGTGCATGGCGTCTCATCTGAAATGATTAGGTGGATCCTTAACCGCAACGAGTTGCAACAAAGTCCAGAGGTTGTTGGAATCCTGAACAGCAAGGGCGAAGCAGCTTTCCACGTAAGCGTCAAACGATTTCGTCCGTGCTCTCAACAAGCGAAATCAACAATCTTGGCATTCCTGAGGCTCGCGGATCCAAACATGCTGTGCTGCTTGAGAACAAAAAAAGGAGATTTACCGCTGCATTTGGCGATGGATGGTTTTAACGACTGGAAGATGAACAACAAGACTTCTGAGCATGAAGAAACGTACAGCCAGCAACAGCATGATTGGGCGTTGCTGGTCAATATCCTGATTACGCATTTCCCACATGCATTGATACTGAAACGCAAGTCGAACGGTTTACTTCCTATCCATTTAGCGATCAAATACGAAATGCCAAATGAGTTGGTGACTCAGATTTTCACGTTGACTATGCAAGAAATTCAGGCAAACTACTCCCCACATACAGAACAAACATCGCTGGACATGACAACGATAGCAGAAACCCGAATGACGTTGTTGCATTACGTGCTTCTCCATCAGCCCAGCGCAACTTGTGTTGTTAGCTGCATTTTAGAAGCAATGCCACATGCCTGTCGAATTCAATGCCTTCCCAACAACGAGATACCCTTGCATTTTGCAGCAGGATCGCAGAGAGATCCCAATAACAGTGACATTATCACAGCACTCTGCAATGTTTACGCTCATGGATGTCAAATATACAATAAGAAGCACGAATTACCGCTGCACTTGGCCATCACTAGTGGCAAGAGCGTTCAAGTAATTAAGATCTTGCTCCAATATTGCGGTACTGTTCTCACAAATAAACATGAACGCGATGGCTTTCGCGCGTTAGTGATGGCAGCCAACACAAAAACGCCCGAATACAATGTGATACTGGCTTTGCTAGACGTGACGCCATCCCAACGCTTGACAGCTTCAGATCTGAAGAATCGACCCGTGACTCCACTCTACGCACTTTCCTTGCGAACATGTAGCAAAGAGATCAATCAACATCGTATTCCAGAGATATTCGCGGAGAAATTTGAGCAAATAGAGGATGAAGACGTGTACTTTTTGTCCATGGCGAAAGCCAAGATGCGTAAGCAGCACCATTGCCCCAATGCAAAATGGGAGTTTGCCAAGATCATCGACTTGATGGAAAGAAATCCGTCGGACGATGCCGTGATGCAGCGATCGTTGTTAGCAATTAACAAGAAATTGCAGACGATGACTGAGGTTATTCAAATGAAATCTCCACACCACACCCAAAAGATCGACCAACAAATAGAGCAGCAGCAGAACAATATTGTCGAAACCGTGACACTCGATCCCGAATTGATGCTCGTACGGAAACTCCATCAAATCATGTACGAATTCCCCATGAATGCACGGATTCAATTGCTCGGACAGGCCGTTCTGAAAAAGCTCTTCCCCACAGCGTTTGCGAAAGCGTCATACAAAGCTAAGATCGATCCATACTTTGATTTATAGGAGAAAGCGGATGGAGATAAAAAAAATACAAACTTTTGCCAGTGGAATGGACAAGGTGTGCTGTAACTGATAAAGAGAAATATCTCATAGTTCGGTTGAAAAGCCGTCACGCACCGTTGTATCAGTCTATTTCCATTGAGAACCAAATTACACTTTCATAAGTTCCTCTGCGATGAGTAAGCACATTTTATCCACTTGCGTCCAGTTCAATATGATTACGCTTGTACGAGCCAAGGCGGTGAAGATGTCTTGATTGTTTTTGCCTCAGCTTGTGGGTGAAGATGGTTAGCCCCAGACAGTAATCAGTTCGTCTCCTTCTGATCACTGAATCGGTTGATTATCTTCGACACCAGGATCCATTACGATATGCAAGCACATTTACTCGAGAGATTTCTTCATACAAACTGTGTGGTACAGTAGAGCAATGCTTCAATGCAACAACGGGCCGCTCGATCAATAAGGTAGTTGGAAAACAATATGTACTCATCGTAGTGATTCCTGTAGTTGGATATATGTCCTTCTCGGGAAAGTAAACGGCAGAGAACGCTATGACCAACAGCCATAGCTCTTTCCTGGATCGCAAACTGGAAAAGGCAAATTAGGGAGGCTTAGAGAGGTCAGGATTGCTGGATTTGGTGTATACAGACATCTAAAGTCGCGCCAAATATTTATCAGGAATGCATAAACCCAACTGCAAGGGTAAGTCAAGCACACCAAGCACCTGGAGTTGAGTATTTTGACCTTTAATCGATTATTAAGTTTCTTCGGATTTCTGCAAGTAGTGACTCAGCTGCCTGTACTGTTGAGCTATTGCGGCCATGTGTGCAGCCAAGTCTACATCATTGGACATAGTATGAGTCAATACCAGGACGATAACGATCGCAATGTTCACGTACATGGAAAGTGCTTGGTGAAGATGCTCAATCGATTGCTCCATGGCATCCTTCTTAAACTTGTCGCGATGGTCTTCGTACAAAATTTTGCCAATTTGGAAATGCAAGAGCCCTCGTGATGGAAACTTGAATCTTGGCAGGATCCATTCTGTTGCATGTAGCTCCTCCATAAAGTACTTTAGCGAATTATCGAATATATTTGGAAAATTCCTAGCCTTCATCTCCATGAGGAAGTTGCCTATTTCACGTGCCAGCGTTGCCCGTTGCGTATTCCTTGGATGTAGTTGTGCCGCCAGGATCCACGCACGTTGATAGTTTATCCACCGATCTGAACTGGTAAGTCGGTTCTTGGAGTTACCAATTTTTTCAAGGGATACAAGCTCTTGTTCAATATGACGTAGTTCTGCGATACTTCTCTCAGTGCCGCACTTTTTGCACGGGCAAGTGTCATCTCGACCATTTGATTCGACGATAGCAACAACAACGCCCTTGGAATTGCATTTCTTGTCTAAACAAGCAAATCCATCAAGATACCAATCCTCACGACTTGGATCCGCACACGAAGTTTCACAACGATCGCATTGACACTGAAAAAAATATGACTGTTGCAGGGCAAACTGCCGTTTGGGTGTGGATTCTAACAATTCTACATAGGAGATCTAGGCAATGAAAGCAAACACAAATCAGTCTGGTTATCCATGCATCAGAATTTTGTTTTACCAATATGGAGGTAAATTCATAATAAGGTTCACCGTAAGTTCTTGACCTGGCAGAAGATCTTCAATCGCATGCACCATCATTTCCTGTCCCATGAAACTCACGATGCAATTCGGTGCACACGAATGGTTAAAAAGCGCTCCATGTGGGAACAATCCAATACCTAGTGGTGCGTTCATGTCATCTGAGATTGAAAAAGCATTGCAGTTCACACGGCCAAACAGCAATTGAACCTGTGCCGCCCACTTCTCAGCAAATGTTTCGAAATCAAGTTGCTCGGTGTTGAACTTAGAGCGTGACAATAAAAGCAGCACCAACTGTGCCATTTCTGCATACTGCTTTTGCTTGTTCAGCGGATGATCGTCTACAAAATATGTACAACAGGAAAGCAAAAATATGAGGATGACTCACCTAGAAGGGATCGTGTGAATGTAAATAGATACTTACCAAAATGGTGGCATAGTTGTAGCACCTCCTGATGCTCACCTTTGTCTACCATGCCACCATTTAAGTACAACTTCGCGGCGATTCGAGCGACCAGCAGCACCGTCGGTACCACTTGTGCGGCTGCTTCTTTTGGAATCTGCCTCCAAGCGCCGCATTCTTTGCCATGATTACCGTCTTGCCAGTCCAGTTGCTGGCATTTCCGTGTGCAATATTTGACTTGTCGACACCCTCCACATCGAAAAAGTTGAACGTTGGTGGCTGTCGAGGCACTGGTGAAGCACCAATTGCAGGCAGAGCGGGCAATGGCTGCGTACGCGCGCGTACGTAGTACACACGTTCCCGCGCGAATCTTCTTGGTGGCCACAGCGCTGCGTCCTTTTTCTGGGTGGTGGACTTCGCCGTACATTGATGCAGAGCTCTTCAGTGTCATTTCTACTTGTGTGACCAAATGTTGGTCGTCATTTTATCTTCATATTATTGGATAAAATTATATTATATAATCTTTTAATTGGTTAAAAATAATTGGATGGAAATCAGATAATTTTGGATACATTTTGGTGGAGTGATGCATGGATGAAAGGCAAGACGCTGACAAGCTTCCACAGCGTGTTTCTCTTGATACAATAAACAAGCCGGGCATCTGCGTGTGCTCGAGTTAATTGATCATGCTTCACACTACTAACATTATCTTGTTTAGCCATCAAAAGAGCGAGGTGACTAAGGCGAAACTGCTGAAACCCAAGGGCTTCTTCATATAGGTGCTGTACAGCACTAGGTAATGATTATCAGTCGACTTACGCGCTTGAGCTTCCAAAACCTAGTTGAAGAATCGATGGGTAGCCGACTCAACTACCATTATTGTCCAGTTTAGTTTTGAAACTATATGGTTACGACTCCGTGTATACGTACCACAGTCGGTAGTTGGTCACATTGTCGAGACAGCGGTCGAAAGACGATTGCTGGTATATCGGAGTGGATTCCTGCAACGCTTGAATGTTCTCTCTCAGCAGATAAAAGAGAAGAATGCTACTGTGACCGGAACATCTGCGGCAACAAGCGAGGGTTAGCCGTTTGCGACAAGAAGATTCACTTCATTTCTTTCGCGCGAAATGAAACAATAAGGAATATTGTGGAAGCCCGATTAATAGATGAGAGGGATATGGCGAGAGTGTACATTGACTCTCTTGACAATAAGATCCAGACAGGTGTCCGTTATGATTGATGTGCAAACCACACTTATGACGTAAACAGCACTGAGCCGTGTGACTAGTTGCCACAGAAAAAAACGACCATAAAATTCTGTATACTATATAAATGTAGACCATGCGACATAGGTTGTACGTTAACAAGCATCTAAAGTCATTGACGTCGCCACAATAAAGGAAGCAGCAGCGGTTCGATGTGACTTCATGTTATTCGATGCAAGAGCCCGCAGCAAAGTGCTAGACTAGCAATAGTGCTTCCATGTACCCTACTCGTGGAGACACGTCATGGTATACATTGTCAAAGAGATTATTCGGATAATAAACAAATTTATAGGAGATCAAATACCGACGGTTTATTATCCGGATAGCTGAATTGTCTAGTCTGTGACACTAGCGCCACGTGGGATGCGCTGCCCAAAGATGGACTCGCCATCTGCTGAGACCACATCTTTCGATTTCGTAAGCGCTTTTGACCCCTCCCCTCCCCTACCTCATTCGTTACGCTTTGATCATCAACAAGCGACGCATTTCACTCTCGCTCCTTTCTTCCTTGCTTTCTTCTCACTCCCAATTCATTCTTCAATTTGTCCAACAACAAGAACTCAAGATATTTCAAGATGACCGTCAAACTCTACGCCAATTGGGTCAGCCAACCATGTCGTGCTGTTGGCTGGGTGCTTAAGATCAAAAATGGCGAGCATGAGTACATCACGACTGATTTTGGCGGTCCCGTGATCAACTCGGAAGAGTTTGCAGCTATGAATCCAAACAAGTTCGTCCCAGTGATCAAGGACGATGACTTTGTGCTCTACGAGGGCAACGCCATCCTCACGTATCTGGCCGACAAGTTTGAGTGGACCGATCTCTACCCAACCGATCGCAAGGCGCGCGCAAAAATTGATCAATACCTGCACTGGCACCACACGGGCGCTCGCTTGTTCACAATCGACATTGTGCGTCCGCTTTTCCGAAAGGCGCTACATTCTCCCTTGCCCGGAGACGAGGAGAAGATCGCCAAAACGGATGAGGTCTTTGCCAAGGTCACCTCGCTATTGGAGCAGTTTCTGGTGAAGGATTACATTGCACAAAGCGATATACCGACGCTTGCCGACTACGCGTGCTACTGCGAAGTAGACCAGTTGATCACGCTTGGGTTTGATTTCACGTCGTATCCGAAAGTGAACGCGTGGATTGGTCGCATGAAAGAGATCGCGTACCATGACGAAGTGCGTGTGGCGCTTGAAGGTGTGTTTGGAAAATTGGGCATGACCGGTTCGCAGAAGAAATCTCCTGAGACGAAGCAGCCCTGAACATTTGCGCGGACGTTTTGGAACGGATTGGGCTACGTGAAGCGCCGAGGCCAGATGCGGTTGAAACAGGTCAAATCAATGCTGAAGTAGTAGAGGAAGACGTCCGCGATGTTTCGCAAAACAGCACGAATCAACACCGCATAGTGATTTCTCGTCAGTCAATCAAATTTGGGTCAGGTTTTAGCTGTTGTATGTCGTTCCAACTAGTAAAGAAAACAAAAAAATATACAAGTACACAAAGCTACTGTGACGACATAATGCAATGGCGTATCTTGGCTTTATACGTATACATGGTCGCTCTTTCTTCGCACATGCTATTGAATGCATCAACACATTCGCCAGGCATGTGTGACAAGATGTGGTGTGCCCAATTATGAATGCCCTTTGTTTCCACAATAAACAGTTAATTAGCCTCAACAATATAACTGATAATATCCGTTAATTATTACTTATAACTGAAAAGTTATCACTGCCATTTTGATAAAAAATCTTCCGCAATCGTGGAAAAGGTACGTGGATCGCGGCGTGACCCTTTGCATGGATCGTAGGAATAAGCATTTATTCTCTGTCCATCTCTACTTTTACTTGGCTTTGCTTTCTATCCATTCTCATCGAGTGTCATTTTTAATCTTGATCTGTTAAACATATACGGGAACTAGAGAAACAAGAAAACACCAAGCAGCAGTAAGTAGCAGTCATGGAAGTCGTTCATGTGCCCGTTTTCTCCGATAACTACGCATATTTGTTGATTGATACCACCAACGGTAAGGTAATTTATGATCGTAATTTGGTTCATCCAGGATTTCTCACCTTCAGTTTGCCCAAGTTAGGTGTCGCGGCTGCGATTGATCCAGCCGATGCCAACGTCGTCTACAAGCGTGCCAAGGAGCTGAACGTGACGATCGCAAAGATTTTGACTACACACGCGCATATGGATCACGCTGGTGGAAACAATGTACTAAAGAAACTCATTCAACAACATGAAAATCGTCACATCGACGTTGTCGGTGGTCAAGGAGACGATGTCCAGGGTGGCACTATGGAGGTTGCACATGGCGATACAGTTGATGTTGGTGATTTGCGCGTTCAAGTGTATTTCACGCCGTGTCACACGCGTGGCCATGTGCTCTACCACTGCCAGGATGCGCTCTTCACGGGTGATACGCTCTTTATCGCAGGCTGTGGTCGATTTTTTGTTGGTACGCCTGCAGAAATGCATTTCGCATTAAATGAGGTTATCGCGAAACTACCTCAAGAGACCAAAGTATACTGTGGGCATGAGTACACGGTCAGTAACCTGCGGTTCGCGGCTCACGTTGAACCAGAGAACGAAGCCGTGCAGAAGAAATTGACCTGGGCGTTGCAGCAACACGAGGCGGATTTACCGACGATTCCGTCGACGGTTGCAGATGAACTCGCAACGAATCCGTTCATGCGCGTGGATCAACCACAGGTGCAGAAGTTTGCTAAGGGGGAAACGGATCCAGTGGCTGTAATGGGCACGCTGCGAGCTGCCAAGGACAACTTTGGGATTGGCAAGGGCAAGATCTAGAAAGAGAAGTCAGTGAGAGTCCTTGAGTTTGATAATACCAGTCTATTGTTTTGTTTGCTATTAAAAGCGTGCTGTGTGCGGAATTTGTGTGTTTGCTGGACTAGCCTTCCACATGTCCGACATATCGCGCTCTAGTGTACTTGTTGGTGATGAAAGACTTGGTAGAGCCGTTGAATTGACGCTTTCATCCAAACCGCTTTGCTTTCTTCTCCTTGGACTGTGTGGGGCTTTGGCAGCACTTTCTCGAATCAATGCATCCAATGTCATCTGCACGGAATGTAGTCATTTTAGGAATTACCATCGAGAACATAAGGCTGCGCTGTGGTAGTTTTAATGACTACGCACCGGGGCTTGTAGTATTTTCCTTCCTCGTCGAAAATTGGATGGAGAATAACAGTCTTTGGAAAGCATGATTTTCTTTTTCACTACCGGTGATTGTCCACATAATGATGGCTTGCCTCCAGATGATGCCTCACCAGATCTAAGCTATGAAACAATAATACAGCTCAAAGAATAAGCGCAATTTATCATGGCTACACCATTCAGATAGTATGCAAATATACCATATAAGCACGTTGCTGATAGTGGCTTCGATGATATCGTAAGACTGCATCCACTTGCTTCTTCGTAAACTCCCTGCGTTGCAAATGCTGTTCCAACACACCTGTGATGGCATTCAATTGATCACCTGCAGTGTCTATATCTATATCATTATTGTTTCCTCCATCGAAATAGTTATCTTCCTCGTCTTGGTCCAGTGCAGAAACAGGAGAAAACAATGGTGATAGTGCAGAAGACACAGTCGACGCCGCTCGGGGTGATCCGAGCGAAGGTAGTGGCGGTTTTCTTGGTGCTCGCAGCCGATGATGCTCCTGTAAATGACCAAATTCTGGATTTGTCGGAGTAAGCGCGTTTGTCTTGGCTCGGTCTTTCAACTGCATCTTCGCAAACAACTGCTCATAAAACTTGATCTTCCGGCTCAATGCCACATTCATATCCTCGAAAATTTTCTGCTCCTGCTGCGCCTGACGGGCTTCATTTTTGTGCTGATCGACCTGCTTTACCAGTTTCTCCAGTTGTGCACTTTGATATCGTAATTCCAACTGTACGCGTTCGTTTTCTTCGATTGTGCGGTGTGTCGTCGTATCCAATTGCATGCGCATTTGCTTCTCCATCGATTCTTGGCAGGCATGCAGTTCCGTTTCTTTCTCTTTGCGTAGTCGCTCATGCTCCATCACTAATTTCCGTTCCATTGTATGTAGCTTCTGGTCTTTCTCCGCTGTGATTGCTGTGATTTTTGCCTCAAGTTGCTGGATTTGTGCGTCAGTTTCCTGTTTCTGTGTCTGATAGAAGCGCATCTCACGTGCGAGCGCCTCGTTGGTCAGTGTTTCCTGTAGCAGTTGCTCATATTGCAGCCGCTTTTCGTTGTACAATCGCTTGTATTCCTGCTCTTTGCAGCTCTCCAGTGCATGAAAAAGCGGTTTTCCACTATTGATCAGCGAGATCATTGCTGCTCGTGTTCCTGCTGCAGCCATCGAGCCATTGCTGCCATCACTTTCGTAGGTAGTAGTCGCTACATTTCCGCCATTGAGTGTCTGCAACAATGACGCATTGATCGCTTCGTATTCACGCAATTTGGTGTTCAATTCATCGATGCGTTTGGATTTAAAGGCTAAGACCCGCTCACGATCATCAATGTTGGCTGTCAGTGAGACCTGCAGATCACGAACTTCCTTGGCTAATTGCATATTTTCCGCGTGCAGGCGTCCATTTTCTTGTTTGGTTTGCCGTAGCTCTTCATCAATTTTCTGCTCATGCAGTGCACGGAACGCGACAGTTTTGAATTTCTCAATCCCTTCGGGGTCATCTTTCCCGAAGAAATCCAATGCATTCAATACATTTCCAGCCCCGCCACCAGTGCTGGTAACAGTAGCCATGATAGGTATCGCGCAATTCCAATTTCGATTTATAGGCACCACTAGTCATTCCATCCGCAAAAACCTAACAATAAAAACCCGGGCGGCATTGTTATTTATAACGCCGCTCTTCGTCAATATGGATCTTCACGCAATATAGGAGGAATGAATCGCTGATTATTAGTGCCGTCATTGTTATCTTCATCTTCGTCACTCCAAGCGTCCACGTCGCCCTCAGCTGCGCCTTCAATATGCACCGACGCATCTCTCCCTGCTTCCACGCGAAGAGTGTTGTCATGCATCTCATCGTCATCCTCTCCTATATCCGGACAAAGTATAATCGGTGAAGGCCGCCATTTCATGATGAGTCCGTCCTCTCCACCGGTAAACAACTCTCGATGCGTCTTTCGATACACACAGCTTGTGACCTGCTGGTAATGCGCTGTCGACCGCAGCAATGGCGTGCCAGATTCACCAAACACTCGATATGCATTCAATTGCCCCTGATGGCCATTCGGATGGAACACAAGCGTGCTTGTCCATGCGTCCGCTTCCTGAACAACTGCCATCTGCACACATCTCGCCGTCAATTGGTTGGTTATACCTTCGTAGTTCATAAACAAATGATCACCAGTCTTGCTGTTCCAGAGTCGAAGCGTCTGATCCGTACCGCTGCTCAGCAAGAATCTCCCATCAGGCGTGTAGGTGAGGCTATTGATACCACCTTGGTGAGCAGACACATACGATACAGACGCTGCAGCATGGGGATCATTTCGCTTAACGGTTCTGGGTGCGGGTGGACTGTGATTAACCACCGTGCTTCGCTCATCGCTTCGAAAAATAGCATTGCCATTTCTGGTTGATTGATCATGACGATGTCGATTGCTTCTGCCTCTTTCTTCGTCGTTATCTGATGCTTCTTGTCCTCGGCGTCGCTTGCGTGACGCTCTCGCCGCAGCCGCGAGTGACATCGTCGGTAGCTTCTTCACGTTGGTATACAGACTCGACCGTCCAGGCACAACAGCAGGTCCATCATGATTCAAACAGAGCAGACACGCAGTGGATCCAGACCGTCGAATGTCCCACAACCGAAGCTCGCCATCTCTGCTGCCAGTCGCCAACTGATACTCGTTCTCGCATGACCACGCCAGCGACCAAATCTCGTCTTTATGACCTAATAAACTGTGAATTGATGCCTCAATAGCCATATCACAGAGTCGCAATTCACCTTTCGCGGTTACAGCTGCGATCAATGCATGCGAGGTCGCAATGGGCGAGAACTTGGCGGCAAAGACTTTTGCATCGAGTGCAAACGTGCTGACGATGCGGAGCATGTCGCTGTCCCACACATGTACTTGTTGGTCAAACGAACTTGTAACAAAAATGCCACCGTCTACAGGGTACCAATCGATCGCTGAGATGCCATATTGCAACGGCCTGCGTGGGTTCAATGGTGTATCATCATTACCATTGCGGACCATTTTCGCACCCACAAACGCGACTGGTGGACAAAGATTGCTCGTGTCGTATGGATAGGAAGTACTACTGTCAGTAGTAGAGGATCTAATACAACTAGAGCGGTTGATGTTGGTCGCACGGTCCAGTATCTGCAGGTCGTAGAGCAGCAGGTTCGAAGTCGCCGTACCGACAAGCAGATATCGGTTGTCGATCGGATCGAGCGCCATACTCCAGACTTTCATGGATGGACGGTAGATAAAATTCTGCCTCACAGCCTGCATTGTTTGTGTCTCTTGCGCATTGAGATCGTCTTGGAACCGCGAGCGCAGTCCGACGCTGCGGTCATCTACATAGGCAAATGCGCTCGACCGCCTCGACATTCTACTGGAGCTCTGCAAAATAGATGGGTTGTTGATATGAGAAATATAACCGTATTTTACGGGGAATAAATCTAATATACCGTGAGAACGGTAAATTTTTCCGGACCGATAAAAAAAGAAATCTCGCGATCTTTTCACTTGTTCAATAAGCGGTTCAACATGACGCTCAAGGTCTATGGCAATTTGATCAGCCAGCCCTCCCGCGCCTGTAAGCATTAGCTACCAGCACGCAGCGCGTCTCGTAGTATTTCATAACCCTCCCGTTTTCGTTGTATATGTTTATGCAGTGGCATGGCTGCTGAAGGTGAAGAAAGTGAAGTATGAGCTAATCGTCACGCGTCCACCAGGTGACATGCCCGCAAACTACGCCAAAATTAACCCCAACAAGCTCGTCCCAACCATCCAAGATGGTGATTTCACGCTCTTTGAAGGGTAAGCTAGGGAATGATGGAGTCTCTTTTGCCGTTCTGATTGTATCTCGTGCTTCACGTAACAGCAATGCGATCATGACGTACTTGGCAGACAAGCATCAATGGACAGACGTATATCCTACTGACTTGAAAACACGCGCAAAGGTGGATCAGTACCTACATTGGCACCATACGAACACGCGGTTGGGAACGAAAGAGGTCCTCATCCCATACGTTCGGCGAGCGCTTGGTAATGCAACTCCTTCGCAATTGGAGGCGATCGAGAACAAAGAACAGGTTATCTCCAAGTTTGTCAATCTATTGGAGATCTTCTTGAAAGGTCCTAATATTGCCAACACAAACCAACCGACGCTTGCAGATTACGCAGCCTACTGTGAAGTGGACCAGTTGGAGATCATGGACGTCTTTGACTTCTCCAAGTATCCCAAGACGTCCGAGTGGATGCTGCGCATGAAGGAGATTCCACACCATGACGATATTCGCACAGAGCTCAACACCTTCTTGACGAAATTCAACCTCAATCCTGTGCCCAAGGAATAAGAGATGCTGTGTGTAGATTGCAACTTCAAAAGAAAGACGTGTCTTGGTCAGCAGCGAATCGTATGTTATTACCGAGCGCATCGAGAATGTTACCGTAGTGTTAATTAAAAAAATAAAGAAACAAACATCATTATAAGAAAAGCTCTGTCGGAGAAGTGATACGATACTGTTCGTGTCATCTGTGTATGTGTGTGCTTGCATATATGGTCACGTGGCATAACTATATAGAATATTAACTATTTGTTTTATAATGATGGCGACGCTTGTGCTTGGACAAAGTGTTCTTGTTATTGAACGAATCGCCACATTCTTCACAACAGACTTTCATTTTCTTGAGTTCTTTTTCGCGTTTCAGCAACGCACTCTTGTTTGGGTTGCCAGAACAATATCGCTTATGATTGCGTAGCTTGAGTTTAGCTTCAGCTTTAAGGGGGCACCAATCGCACTTGAATGTTGCCATCAATGCTGCTTTGGTTTTCTTCTTCTTCCGCTTGATGCCTTTATTGTCACGTGTGCAACGTGTGCCTGACCTCGAACTTGAGGTTAAGCAATCATCTTCATATAGTTTAAATGCATATAATTTAGGAGAAGATTCAGAAAGACATATAGCTGCATGTTATGCATATGTAAAGGAAGAAAGTAGAAAGATGATCGTAATCAGGCTAGGAAAGCATGCATTCAAAGGGAGCTTAGATGTAGTGTTAGCGAACTAAGTTCTCACTCTAATTCACTTTTCATTTTGCCATCAAATCGCTACCTCCGTCCACCAACATCCTTGAAGTTTTCCTATTTTCATCCAATCATAATCCATAAAGTATACTTTTGTCCAATAATCGCCTGCAAAATCCGAGAAACATCACAGTGACAGTCTCGATGCCCTTCGTGATAACAACAGCTAAATTTTTCTAGCGTTGATTCTCCATCCATACACACGAAGCGCGTTTAGTTGTACCCATATGCACATAGATTTATATGGACATGCATTCCTATCCTCATCTCCTTCATACACTCTCTACTTCGACAATATAGCGGATTCGAGCTTGCGCCTCGTTGTAGACGATGTATTCCGCGTACTCGGAGCGATTAGGAGTAATTAGCGTATAGCCTTCATCCACTGCACTTCGGTAGAGCATGTTGCGGTAGCGTCTGATGTTATAGCTATATAAAAAACGATCGCCTTCGCTGACGGTGATCTTGGCGGTGATATCATAGTGTTCCGTCAACCCTCGGTCATTATCATCTGCATCATTCCCGCTAATTTTATCCACCACCTCGATCTTAATCGTCTTGCTTTCGAAGTTATATGTTATGAAATGGGCTTTCTCTGCGTGTTCTTCCACGATAAACGACTCGCCTTCGCCCAACTTATCCACGACTTTTTCCAAGTACGCCTGCGTTTCTTCAGTAAACTTCGGATTGCGTTCGTACCAGCTCGTCGGTTGTGGGTTTGGCTCAGTTTTTGCCCAAACCTTTTCGATTGGAATGCTCTCGCCTACAACAACGACACGTCCCATGTGCATTAGTGCACCCGACATGGGGGACACAAGTGCTCCAGCAGGATGAGGAGTATTGCGAGATAACGCCTTAACACTCTGTATGCCCTCTGGGATCGTATCGTAGAACGTCGCAGTTACCAATTCTGTGGGTGTGCCCAACGCAACCTCACAGAGAAGCATGTAGTGCACCCTGCGCTTCTTCTCGACTACTTCGCCATCTTTTTCAATGCTCGTACTGGTAATCACATAGGGCGCATCACAGTAGTTCAAACTCTTGGCGGAGATATCAGCGAAGTACAAACCTTTCCCATATGCATAACCTTGATGTGGTGCCTCGGGAGGTGCGATGCGGAGCCCCTGCGAAAGAATCCCCATCAAGTTGGTCCGTCGTGTACCGTGCCACAACAAATGAGAATGCTTCTCCTTAAACGTTGGGTTTTCCTCGAGGAAATTGAAAAAACGACTTTTCTCTCCATGACGCTCCACCTGGAAAAGATTCGAAATCCGATATTTCTTGCGGTCATGCTCGCGCGTGCCCTTGAAGAAGTACTCTGACACGAACTGAGCCTCTTTTGATTCCTTTGGCATGGAAGAGAGGCGCACTTGCATCGCGTTGTAACAATATTCCAGTGGATGGATCGTATGTTGATTACGTTTGGCTCCAAGAATCATCTTGTATGTCTCCATGATTTCCATCAGCAAGCGGAGTCGTGTGATTTCTTTGTTCACATCCTGTACGCTGTCAAAACCCTTAATCGCTGAACCGAACGCATCTTCATCACATGGCATGACTTCGTAATATCGACTAGATTTTTCACTGATTTTCTCCGTCATCTTCGTATGCGTTTCGGACAAATCAGCAAGGGAGCTCCCGCCATCTTCCGTTATCGTGCCACTTGCCTTCTGGATGTCGTCCGATACTTGGTTGCGCTCCTCAATCAAATCGCGAATTTCATGCAGCGTCTTCAAAGCTGCACGCAAACCTTCTTGTTCGGCAAGAGGGAGGTCACCATTGAAGTCGCATTGCTGTGTGGCGGCTAGCTGGAGATTTCGAATATCTGTGATAGCGTGTAGCATATCTGTCACACTGGGCATGGCACAATCACTATTGCGAAAGTCAGGAAGGGTTGTCTTTTCTGCTTTAGCTGTCTCAATGAATGGACACATAATTTCTTTGTCCAATTCGGTATGATGATTGACACGTTGTATCAAATTATACTTTTTGTCGTGCTTCACAAAGTCTTGCCGAGCTTCCCAAACATTTCCGGTTTTGGATCTAAAGATCTTCTTAAATTCAGAAACCCCATCCTCCTCTGAGTGGAACGGCGTGTTCTGATACTTACCCGTCTCGCCGATACGACCCCAGTTCGTGAAAAGAATATAAATGCCTTGGATTTCATCCAACACCAATTGCATGCGATAAAATACGTTGAGCCCAAACCGTCCGTTCTTGACGTCTACTTTAGTCAATAGTGCGTCATATTCTTCGCCCTTGATCAAGTTGTTGTTATCATCCAGCTTTCCGTGTACATGGCTGAGATTGCCGACGTCGCAATTATTGTTGACTTTTGGATCAATTCTTGTTCGCTTAATTTTGCCGTTCTCCTCACATTCTTGTACATACTTGGCCGCATCTTCAGCATAATTTGGCGCAGCTTCAAACATCATTTCATCGTCGCTTCTAAAGCATGCCTCCTCGGACTGAGTTACGATATTTGGATATTCCTTTTTCAGAAAGCGGAACACAAAGCGAGATGCCTGAGATCGTGCATAGTCAATAATAGTGAGTCCGTCTTTATCTTTTGCACGAATATTCCCGCCCGCATCGATGAACTGTTTTAGAAGAAAGGTGTTTTCATATGAGCCATACTCGACAGGCTTCATAGCGAAATGGAGCACAGTCCGACCAGACCGGTTAGCTTGATTGAGTGCTAATTTAATGTCTCCTGCAGGGATGTGCAGCGCCTTGAGTATTTTCTTTGATGTATCCGTTGGATCACGGACATTTTTTATCTTGCCCAATGCAAGTTGGATTTCATGGACTAGATTCTGACTCACGAGATGCATCAAAAATGAGTTTCCTTCGCCATCTGTCCCCGTAATCTTCGCACCATACCGCAGTAGGAGTCCAATCATATGCACGCGAGTATATGCTGAACTCGTATAAATCATGCGAATCAGAGCAGTCATCTTGATGTTCACACTTGATTTTGCTAGTGCTGGATTACGAAACATATCTTTCCGAACCATACTTGTAAATTTTCCATTTGGGTCCACACCTCGCTTCAATAATGTCTCAACCCAAGTAAAGTGTGCTTGCGTCTCGACCCACGCAAAGCATTGTTTTAAACATTCAATTTGGTTGCCAAATCGGTCGAGGAAAGCTGTGAGCAAATTCAACCCCATGTGGTCAACCGCATGAATATTCACACCAGGTTTGTCCAGGAAGTATTGTAGAACATCCATAATTTCTTTGATGTTGAGCGTTTTACTCTTCTTCAATGCGTAGAGTGGTGGCGTCTCACCAGAACCGTTTTGTTGATTCACGTCGCATTGCTGATAAAGAAGAAAATCAAGTAAATGAATGTTTCCAATCTTAGCAGCATAGTGGAGAGCAGAATTTCCTTTCTTGTTCTGTTGCATCGAGTTTGTGCCAGCGTCAATCAGTGTCCACGCAATTCTCCGCGCAAGATTGTCAAAAGGTTTGTTTACCTTTGCTAACGAATGTAAAAGTGTTTCACCTTGATCATTTACTCTTTTCAAGAGCGTATTGTCATTCGCCATCTCAATTAACGTGATCAAATTACTTGCAAGCTGAAATTGGCCACAGAGTATTGCATCTTCAATAGCTTGGCGTCGGCAAAACTTGGCTGCAAGGAATAAGTGACAGATACCAGTAAGCGAGTGGCTGACAGCATAGTAGAAGTAGCTAAGGGACTTGATCTTGTCGCGTTCCTCTCCAGTAAGGGTATCGATGACTTTGCTTTTGACATGAATCTTTCCGTTAACATCAGCGTGGCTCTGAAGAAGGGTCATTATCGTTGTTTGTCGTAAGTGCAACACAGCGCTTCCGAGCGGGGTGAACTTTTCAACATCTTCAAGCGATAGCAACTTCTGCTTACTCTGTTCCTTCGAATGCACTGCAAGGATAGTTGACGCACATACAAATGCACCAGTTGCCGCTGCCAAGTGCAAAGGTGTTCGACCCAATACATCTTGAGCATTGACATTAACACCTCGGACGGCGGATAGATTTGATACTGTTTCCACAGGATCTGTATTTTTCTTTGGAATCTTGGATATAACTTCAAGAAAGGCTTTCAATTTCTTGCTTTCGTATGTACCATCTTCACGCTCTTTTCGAGTATCATCTGTATCATTCGCCTTCTTCTTCTCTTTATCATATTTATATTGCCATTCAAAGTCAACTTTGAACAGTGCAAAATGGAGTGGTGTGAACTGGAAATTATCTTGTGCATTTATATCGGAGCCGCATTGCAAGAGAAAACGCTCGACGTCGAATGATGCGTCTGGACTGATTACTGCGGCATTAATAGCATAGTGAAGTGGGGATCGTCCTAAGGAATCGAGTGTGTTCACTGCCGCTCTCTTGTCTTGGCTGATATTGACTAAAGCACGAAGTAAGGGCATATCACGGTATCCAGCAGCAAAATGAATTGGTGTGCGATTGTTGTCATCACCTAAAATCACCGTTTGTTTGGCGCGCTTGTCTTGCAACGCTACTTCAATTGCTGCAAGCGATTTTTTGTCCCTCAATCCAGTATTGACAACAGAAGCAGTTGAGTTGTTCTTCGATAGGTCGGTATATATAACCTCTCCTTCATGGGGTTCTTTTGCTGGTATTGATTTCTTGGCTTGTACTGCTAGATGAAGTGGTGATGCTCCAACTGCGTTCTGCTGAGAAAGATTTGCTCCATGCGCCAAAAGTGCTTCAGTAATTTCTATATTATCTTTTTGAAGCGCTATGTGAAGCGGTGTGTCCATAGTTTTTCGCACAAAGCAACCCACCTTAGCGCCGTTCTTTAGCAATGTTTTCGTTATTGCTGTATTACCTCTTTCCACGGCAATATATAATGCTGTCGCAACGAGCTCCTTCCCACAATTCGACGTGCATGTTTGTTTCGTATTCAAGGGTTGACTAGAATTCTTGCAGACTTTGCAGCGCCATGGTGAATGATTTGGATCCGCTCCATTGGTCAATAGTACGTTTACGCTCTGTAAATCATTTACTTCAACGGCATAATACAGTGCTGTCTTGTGATGATTATGATCTGGGAAATTGATAGTTTCTGTATCAAAGAAGTTTGGACGGATTTTGAACACAGTCTTCATCAAATTTGAGCCAAACCATCGCAGCTTAATGTTCTTGGCATCACAGCTCAACTGACGATTTGCAATCAAGTGTAACGCTGTCTGATTTTTGATCACCTTTGATCTGCCTTGCTTTTCTTTTACTCCACCAGCGTCTTCTTCACTCTCGCCCTCATTTTTGTCATTATCTTGGTCTGATCGACTGTGATCATCATCATTATTACGATCCATGCTACTATCAGCCATGATGCTTATTGCACATTTGCTTGGGTATACATATTGAATATAAGCTTCCAAATCTGTGGTTTTCTCTACAAATAGCTCAACAAGTTGGGAGTATTTGATGTCACACTCTTTGGCACGTTCTTCAACCTTCGAAACAGATCTTGGTGACTCCGATTCCCCTATCCTTGCACGTTCACTTCCTAATAAAATCAGTAATGGACTCCATCCATAAGAATCTTTCTCGTTCATTAGCGTCAATGTATGCGGGCACATATCCGCACACTGACGCACAAGCTTGGGCGATATCAAGTTCATGGGGTCAAGTTTTGCCACAACATGGAAGAAATTCCTGTTTCCGTTCTTTATTTGCTTTCCATTGAGTTCTAGTGGCTTGTTGCGATGTGTTTTCTTGTGGTGCTGCAACAGGGCTTCTAGAAAGTAATTTCCAGGCTCGCCTAAAGAAGCAGCTACCATCCAGGCGTCCAATCCACTTGAACCTGTGGCATCAGGACTAGCACCGTAAGTGTTTAGCAGCATATCGAAAACTGCGCGCTGGTTACCGATCATGGCCAAGTGTAATGGTTGTTGAATTATCTTTTCAGACTGGGCTGTGTTGTCACGCTCAGTCGTTGTTTCCTTAGGGATCTCATATTGCGCCAAAGCACCATTATCAAGAAGGAGTCGAATCGCCTTGATGAAGAACGATTCATTTTCTGTGGCAATGTTGGCATTATTGTCGGAATGCGCTTTACTTGCACGCGTAATCATGGTTTGCAACGGGTATTCGTTTTCTGAATCCGGAATATTTGGGTTCAGCCCTTTTTCTAAAAGATATTGAATCTGAGCAAGGTTCTTTGAGTGTTTGCACTGCAGAAGCAGCATCGTACAACCCTGACGATCACGGAAATCGACGAAGCGCTTGTCGGCATCTCGTTCAAATATAAACTCAGAGCAATGCAATCGTTGTTTCAGTAAGGCGCATGTAAGTGGTACAAAACCCCACGAGTTTCGTGCCCAAAAATCCGCACCCGCGTCTGCAAGAAGCTCGAGACAGGATTTCCATCCATAGCTAGCCGCATAATGGACGACACTATTCTGCGATGTATCGAAGGCGTTCACATTTGCGCCATTATTAATGAGGAACGCGGCGATTTTAGTGTTCCCGTTCTTGACAGCATTTATCAATGGGGTCTTCTTCAGTTTGTCTCCCAGATCAACTTTAGCATTGTGTGCGATTAAAAGCTTCACACATTCCAGATGACCGTGTTGAGCAGCAAGGATCAACGGTGTGATTTTGTCAGCACTCACACTATTAACATCAACACATTCTAGCTTTAAAAGCTCCTCAAGAACACGTACACATCCATTCATTGCTGCATAGTGAATAGGTTGGCGTGAGCTTGGACCACGCTCCGAAGCAAGTTTTACAAGGACGTCTCCATCTTCTTCGGCTGCATGGTTCAACATTAAAATGGCGTTGTCCTCACGCTGAGTGTTGATAGCACACATGATTGGCGTGAATCTGGATTTCGTCCTTGCAAACAGGTTACATCGTCGCTCTAATAAAAACTGCAACGGCTCTGTTCCTTCACAAACAGCAGCATAATGAATTGGCTCGTATCCATAATCATCCTTCACGGCACTCCACTCTGTCCCAGCGCTCTCCCATAAAATCTCTAAATATTTCTTATTGGGATTAATTGCCGCCAAATGCAACGGTCGAATCTTCGTTTGAAATGCCTGCTTGATAGCTGACACACTCCGAAATGCAGGCAAGTCTTCTGTCCCATCACCAAGAACTTTGTAATGCAACTCGTTAAACCCCCATCCTCCCTTTTGCGCTAGTATCTCGATGGCTTTGTGCGTTAACTTGTAGTTGCCGTTGCGCGCCGCATAAGCAATATTGTTCGATGCGTAGTATCCTTCATTCCACTCTCCTTTGGGATATAAAATAGTCAGCATTTTCACACTAGCGGTTTTGCTGTGCCAAATGTAGCTTGTGTCCAACGACGCGTCAGGTTTTTTCGTGTCGGCCATCAACGCATTGTTCCCTTCTTTTCCACCACGGCTGGCGTTAATAGCTCTGCGATTGTAATCGCTAAAGGCGCTAGTGTGGCTTCCCGTGGAATGAGTTGGAAGAGAAACCTCTGGAGCGGCCGCCAGATCCTTAGCTTTGATCTTATGAGCTTTCAATAGCATTGCAGCTGCAACTAAATCGTCACGATCAATTGCAATTTTCAGGGGTGTTTCCTGCACATCAACGCTACGTGTGGCTTGAAACGTATTAATTTCCTTGTACGCCGATTTGTCGGTCGTTAGCTTCTTGAGTAATTTGTGGTTTGTCGTGAGCACAGCGCGAATCACTTCTGTATTCGCCGCAAAAATGTCACCTTTCATCGAATGATAAGGATGTGTGCCAAAAAGTTCATTGTCTTCGTATTTATCCGCATCAATCGTTGTATACCGAGGTGGGATATGCATCTCGGCTTCTCGTTTGCTCAGTTTCTTTGACGATGTATTGCTGACACGCCCACCACTTCCTCGGGATCGCCTGCTTGGTTTATCATCGCCGTCATCACTGCGAGCAGTCACTGTTACTTTCCGTTTACGGCGTGATGATGCTGGTGGTTTTTCATCATCGACATCATCTTCGTCATCTATAGCATTAAAGTTTCCAGATTTTGTTCGTTCAAGACTTCGTTGGATCTAAATCGTTTTACATGCCATGCATAACAAAGTCACAGCAGGGGATCCATCAAAACAATTTCGAAGACTAGATTACGTACCCTTGCCATGGATTTCTTTGTAATTTCAAAGGTGTTATCGTCGAATTCATGGACGTATACGTGACAAAGGATGGACTGCACGTCAATCCGCTCGTCGTACGCATATTCGTACCGATTCGGTACTCCCGATTTCTTGTTCAGCCAGGTCACTTGCACCACAGCGTCTTCCAGGTCCAGCATATCTGCTGTCACGTCGTCTTGCAACTGCGCAATCCAAAATTCATCCGTGTCCTTGCTCGTCGTCCCCATACCTTCAGTTACTGGATGTGTTATAACCGCTTCCTCTTCTTCTTGTATGCTTTTCGTCTTCACAGACCGCCCGCTGCGCTTCGTAGTAACGGTCACCATCGCTTTCATAGTGGACGTTTTCTTCTTCTTCGTCATGGCACCGCGTTTTCCGCGAGTTTTTTTGGTTGTTTGCAATTGTACCGGTAGCACTTCCTCGTCTTGTTCGGTGGAAGCGTACACAGCGACAAAAGACTGCGCCTCCATGACGATCTCCCAGTCCACTTCCGTCCATTTCCGCTTGCCGCCGGTGGCTGGCAAAGCAACACTCTTCGGTGAAGCCACCATTTCCCACCCTCTTGGAAGCTGTTCAAGTCGCCGGTGTGCAGATGCCTGATGCAAGCAATTGGGAACTGGGAGGCTGGTCCTAAAAACCAAAAAAAATACATGAATTCTTCGATAAGTTTACCTCAAGTTGCATGAATTACTCGATAAAGTATGGATTTTAATTTGAAAAGAAGGTGATGGGAGAGTTTGGTATACTCTTGATAAAGTAATCCAACTCGCTGATTTTTCACGTTTGAACCCATGTTGTATGGGAGTTACAGACAAGAGATGAACCCTTACCATAATGAATAATTACTCTAATAAACCTCAAAATCCAAAATGACGTATGGCAGCATCCATAAATACATAAATTAACATTATTTAAGGAATAACGAAATTAAACAAGGTTGCAGCTCCTCAAGAAAAACTGACCATCACTCTTCATTTTTCATAGGATGTTGCGCACGAAGGTAGATGCCCTGATGGCGATTGTCGCTGCATGCGGCGCGCGGTCGCCTCTATCTGCGGCAGCTGGAGCGATGGGAGAGCGAAAGAGTCATATCGTGGCGTTTTCTGGCGGTGTCGACTCATCGTTGGTTGCTGCGATTGTGCACCGCGTGTTTCCGGAGAGAAGTGTAGCGTGTCTTGGTGTATCTGCATCACTTGCGAATATCCAATTAGATCAAGCACGTGATGTAGCCAAAAGCATTGGAATTCCGCTATGGGAGTGTCCTACGACTGAAGGAGACCATGAAGAATACGTGGCGAACAACGGACAAAGGTGGGTGCTAGATAAGAGAATTAGATGACAAGGTGGTACGCCACTGACTGTTGCAAACCTGAATGAATGTAGCTGCTATTATTGCAAAACGACATTGTACTCGATGATCAACCAAGTCGCAAAATTTTCCATGTGCGCTTGTATTGATCGATATGGACGAATATATATCATTAGTACGCATAACGAATGCACTGTTGGAACAGGAAGAAGGTTAAAGATGTTGATGGGGGGGCACCCGATTCTGCTCACAAGCCCGTTATTTATAATGGAACAAATGCAGATGACCAATTGGACCCAACTCGTTTAGGTGAGAAAAAGCGAATACTGGGTATGAAAATGACAACAACAAATTGAGATGATTCAGATCACGTGCTTTAGGTCTTATCGCCGCTTCCGAGTTCAACGTTGTTAGCCCACTAAGTCAGCTCACCAAAAGGGAAGTTCGCGAGGTCAGTTCCTTCTCAACTATATGTGTTTATATCCTTGGTTCTTTGACATAGAGGTTCCTTAACGGAGATAGGTTGCAAAATACTTGGGTATTCCCAACTGGAACTATGCCGCTTCGCCATGCTTGCGATCTCGCCTTCAATTTGGTGTAGAAGCGACACAAGTACGTACGCTTTGAATCTTTTGTAAGGTAAATGCTCCCATCTGACACTGACATAACTTATTCCTGCAGAAGCATCTGAATCGAGTTGAGCTCGCCGAAGAGTTTGTTCGTAAACTTGTTGATCTTGAACGACACATGAATATGCGTGTGAGATTTCTTGCTGGAAACCGCGCTGGTGTTGGTATGTATCCTTTGACTGGTATTCTTTACCTTCACACGACTAAATACTAATATCATACAGAACTGGATGCTAAAGCATTAAACAAGGCGTTGGTTCACAAAGAAGCAATTCAATCAGAGCTACAGCGGCTGGGTAAGTTTCAAATGCATCATGTACATGATTATTCCTATTTCCCTGATCTTAATACATGCTTAGGATTCAGCGGCGTTGAACTTCGCATTTTTCGATCTGGTAGTCTGAGTGGGTACAATCCCACTGTAAATTCGTAAAACGTCTTAGACGCAAATAAATGACGCTTTATGCAGTTCGTGATAATGTTGGCATTGGTGGCACTATGGGCATGATAATGTCCACAGTTGTTGGTTTTCGTGTAGGTCTTGAGATTGACTCTTCTGTGCCCTGTTCAAGATCTTTTTCGCAGCTATCTGTGTCATCCAACTTACTGAACTTGTTCAAAGATTTGAAATATCCTAGAACACTTTCTTGACCCACAAATGCTTGCTGGATTTCCTCGTTTGTTTTACTTCTTGTTTCTGGGAGCATTGTGTAGACACACAACCAGAAGACCACAAGCAACCCGGTAAAAGGTAGAAATATGTAGTTGCCAGCATGGTAAGCCAGAATGGGAAAGAAGATACCCACAAGGAGATTGCAAAACCAGTTGAGGAAAGTAGTGAAACTGATTCCTTCTGTTTTGATATGCTCAGGTAAGACTTCCGCAGTAACTAGGAAGGGGAGGGGATTCAAGCTCAGGGAATTGAACATCACATAGAGCGCGGTAAAGAGAATGGAGACCGGGTGCTTATTGACGAGCCCAAAGGTCACTCCCACCGAGCAAAAAATCATACCAGCGATTCCGAAAAGCAATGCCAGGCGTCGAGGCAGTTTTTTCATGAACGCGCAGATGACAAGCACAGCAAGTAGACTGACAACTCCCAGCATCAGATTTCCCACCCGTGAATCTTCTATACCAGCCTCGGCAAAGATACTTGAAGAGTAAAAGAACACAGCTGAAACCCCACCAAATTGGCGCGCCATGCAGAGGATGCAGGAAATGATGAACTGCTGCTGGCATCGTGGCGAGAAGGCATCACGCCAGAATGAACCACTCTTATTGCTCGCATTTGCAGAGCCAGCCTTCACTGCTGTTTGACGTTGTTTTGCTTTTTCTTCCTCTAATTGGACGGTATTCTCAAGTTCTTGAAAGTTGCCGTGCTTGTAGAGCGCCTGGAAAGTGGATACGGCATCCTTGTGACGATGCTTGACAAGCAGCCATTTTGGGCTTTCGGTGAGAAAAAATGGCGAGGCAAGAAGTTGAATGAAACCAATTAGCATTGGGAATGCCATGATCCATCGCCACGAGGTAGGAGAGTTAGAAACAGCAAAATGTGAGCTCACAGCGGCGATGAGACCGGTCGTTGTGGCTACTTGAAAAGCAACCACAAAACTGCCTCGTTGATGTGCTGGGCAGATTTCTCCCAGATAAACGGATGCGATCGTGGAGCCAGACCCAGAGGTAATACCTGAGAAGAATCGCCCCATTGCGAAGATGTATATGTTAGGCGCAAAGGTTTGAAGAGCTCCACCCAAGACCATAATAACTGCATTGCCTACGATAACGAACCGGCGTCCGAATCGCTTCGCTGGGATGCTGGACAAGAGTGCACCAAAAGCTGCACCGAGAACCCACGCCATCACTGCGGCGATCCACGCGACATCGGAGTGCCCAGGAAAGATGATACAGGTTCCAGGTTTGATTGGTTGGGCCGCACAATCTTTAGCGTTATGAAACGAGCGCAAATTCAGTTGTGTGATTTGCCATCCGAGTTGTAAACCACCAAGGATTGTGATCAGCGCAGATGTGTACAACAAAGTTTTGCCTTCAAGAGGCGTTGGCTCAGCTTGGTCAGACGGTTTTAGTTGCTCTCCGAGATTACTTGTTCTCCGTCTACTCGCTTGATCCGTCGCATCAGGCACTCCACCGAAATTGCTAACCCTTCGTGTACCATGAACTGAAAGCGAAGTCGAGGATGCACGTCTTGTGATCAAACTATCCGTTTCGCGTGCGTCAAAATCGCCGTCCTCGTCCCCAGAATCTTCATCGTTGATGGAGATTGTTGTTAGACCCAAATCTGCTAGAGGTAGTGGTGTTGTTATCTGGGATGACCACCTTCGACAACCTGAAGTTTGTAGTGTTGTTCCACCAATGCTGGCTGGTCTGATGATCGGCATTAGGATTGCTTGTATTAGAATGGTACCGCTTTTGGTTCGCGTGTGCGAATAATGAGCGAGATCTGCGAACGAAAAAGGAAATATGACTGTGTCCTTTGCTAGTCAGGGATTCCATTTGGCAGAGAGTCGGCAAGGTGCTATCTTCGCTCCAAGGATACATTCTGTCCTCAGAGAATCTATATTTTGCTGAGTTGAAAGAACACACGATGCGCACCTCGGCTTCACTGCCACAGGATTGTTCGTTCAGATGGGATCCCAAGTTGGTCAACATAGTGAAAAGCATCGAAACAAATATTTATGGAACAGGTTTACCAAAACCCAGTGCGATTGACACAGAAATGCACTCATCAAAGCGTGCAAGAGCCAAAATCCATCCAATGACGTTTATCCTGGTCATTCTTAGATCAGATCCTGCAAAAACAAAGATCTATTTACAGGTGAACGAAGCTTTCCTAGCAAAATAACGTATGTGGAAGATCCTGGCTGTTTAACACAAATAGTTATTGAAGCGTTTTTGATAGCAGTGATGACGCAAAAATAGATCTGCAGATGGCTGCACTCTTGCGACTACAGAATTCGAAATCGTTTCATGCAACGAATACTTTTTTTGTGCCGGTGCTGCAGACTACGATGATGAGATGCTGCATCGATCAATAGATAGGTCAAGCATAAGAAACGAAATCGGATCGAAATGATATGAATGATTCCCAATCATCGTAAACAGTATTTAATGATGTTTCTATCGCAGCTGTATGTCCAATGCAAAGTAGGATATACGCGTAGCGTGTGTTTGAGAATGGATTCTTCATGAAGATCTGTACTTACTTTGTCATAGTAGTGAAGTTCTTTCAGAATCTTGCGATGCACGTGGCAGCAAGAGTATCCCATTTAGTTCAGCTGTTTGTCCAGTTAAAACTCCAAAAACTGGACAAAAGCTTGGTGATGGTTTGGTACTGGATCTTAGCAAAGCATTGAACAGGTGTTTATGGAACCAACTTTCTTCTATCAACAAAACGATTAGAGTATTAGCTCGCTCATCAAATTCATACGCGCCAAGATCCATCCATTCATGACCAATTCTCAGGTAAAATCCTGCAGACATTGATCTTGAGATGAACAAAACTTCTTCTAGCGAAACAATCATACAACCTAGAACTGTCGAACGTTAACCAAAACAAATATATGTATAATCGGAACAGTTTGGACATGGCAAGTGAAAGATAATAGACTCGAGAGATACGTATCGATTCTAAAAACTACCACGAGAACCCATCGTGAATTTATCTGCGTACCCATTTCTGGTTGCCTATTTGCTTGTCTACAGCTTCGCTGAATTAACATCAGGGTGGTCGTTCAGGATGGGTTTCAGCTTGAATTTATTCAAGTATTGGTGGAGATCCTGGCGTACTTCATCGTGGTGAGGTATCTCCTACATAGCAGAAATCCATCGTATACCATCTTTAGTGCCATGGAGTTCATTATAACTTATTATTCCGCCTGTTTCCACCTTCATGCGCTGCATCCAGGCCCATGTCTTGGGATACTTGGTGAAATCAAACACTTGCATTAGTTCCAATTGATCCATCTCACAGTAGCAGGCATAGTCCGCCACCGTCGGCTGAATGGTGTCGGCGATATAGGGGGCCTTTGTCAGCCAAATCTCCAAGATTTGGACAAACTTGGCGATGGTTTGTTCTTTACTTTCAATTTCCTTTAATTGAGTAGCAGTTGCCTTGCCAAGTGCTTGCCACATATATGGTCGCAGCACTTGGGTGGTAGCTAATCGGGTATTTGTGTGGTGCCAGTGCAAGTACTGGTTCACTTTTGCCCGCGCCTGAAGGTCTGTTGGGTAGACATCCGTCCATTGGAACTTGTCGGCCAAGTGCGTCAGGATGGCATTGCTATTGTGCGAAGCAAAAAGACCTTCGCAAGTGGGAATGATAAGAAGAGTCAACTGACCGGCAATGTTCTCACCTCTCAAAGAGCGTCAGGTCGCCGTCCTGGATGACGGGGACGAACCGATTTGGGTTCAATTTCTCAAATTCAGGTGTTACGTTGCGTGGGGGACGCGTCCAGACAAACTCGAACGGCGTTTGCTTGACCTTTAACAGCCATACAACTACACACATGCCATATCAATCAGCAAACGTGCGAAATGGGAAAGATGCATAGCTGGGTGGTACTGCTATACCAGCACGCGTGGGCTGGCTGAACATAAACCCATACACCTTCAGAACCATTTTTGCTACTCTCACGATTCTCTTTGACGGCTAGATTGACGCGGAAGAAATGATCGATTCTCGTCAAAAAAATCCTCTGATTCCTTCCAGACTCACATTCACTCATCCACTCCACATTCATTCTGAGTCAATTGCCATGCAAGTACGAGAAAGTAGCTACGACTAATGCAACTTTAGACAACTATTATCATCATATGGATACACGAACTTGCCATGCATTATTATTGCTATACGAAAACTATAACTTGCGAATCTGGATCATGATGGAATAACAACAAAATAGAGCAGAGAGAAAGAGTGGCTCTGGCTCACTAATCTCAAAATCAGCTTAATACAGGTAGACGCAATGGACTTGAGTAAAAGAGCGAATTCAATTACGTGAATCTACAATTGCTCACGTCTGCTTTCGAACGCTCCAGATTGCGCTTGTTGCATGTTATTGTGCGTATGTGGAAAGTTGTTGTACATTCATTCTGTTCTTGATCTCCTCAAAATGGGTACAAAGAGAAACAATTCATTTTCGAATTGAGAAATACTGTAAAACACTTCTATAATGCGCTCTGGCTTTCCCAATTATTTTATTGAACCGGTTCAGAATGCATGACGTCTAACCGAAATTGCCCAGGCAACTGAGCGCTTGGTGTCAGCTATAATTATTGTGTCAGGTAGAGTACGAGAAGACAGTGTGGCCTCCATTCATTTTCACCCTCGGAAGAGCGCCACTCACATTCGCAGGCAATTCTGTCACTTAAGATTCCGATTCGAGTGGGAACATGAGCAAGCGTAAGTCTCTACGTATTGTACATGAGTATTATGATGATGACCAGCCACCGTTCTCGTTAGAGGAGAAAAATCAGAGAGTCCTCTTCTACCTCTTCATCGAGTGTCTGCGCGCAATGTTTCCGTCTCTACTACCAATGCGTAACGACAGCAGCAACAAACAGCAAAGAAAGAAACAAGCAGCTGCTATGCTTCAAAGCAAAAAGCACTTCCAGCCGCAGTATATGGTGCTTAGTGTTACTGAAATTCGGAAAAAGGAAAACTGAGCTGGATTATGATAAACATGAAGCATGTAATGGCGGCAGATAAGCGGATGGAGTGGGAGAGAGGACTCGCAGCTTTTTCTATGATGGCAGGTCGTCATCGAGAAAACAGGGGAAAGATGCTGAAACTGTATTTTGTATTTGTTTTGATCGACAGATAAGCCTTCCGGTATTCGTTGCGCGCGTAAGCTGCGCGTGCACAGACGTACGCAACGCTGGCACCAAAAGGTACTTGTGTTTACAAACGAAGTGACAGGTCGATGGTGAATTGATGGATAACATTTTTTTTTACTTGTGCTACCCGTAAACAGTCGTACAACAAGAGCCACTCGGTGACGGCCATGAAGGCCAACCCTCTCGGTGGTTCGTCCATGGCCAAGGGTATTGTCCTTGAAAAGATTGGTATTGAAGCCAAGCAGCCTAACTCGGCTATTCGCAAGTGTGCTCGTGTGCAATTGATCAAGAACTCGAAGAAGATCGCTGCCTTCGTGCCTCGTGATGGTTGCTTGAACTACGTTGATGAAAACGACGAAGTGCTGATCGCCGGTTTCGGTCGTCGCGGTCACGCCGTTGGTGATATTCCCGGTGTGCGATTCAAGGTCGTCAAGGTCTCGGGAGTGTCGCTCCTCGCGCTGTACAAGGAAAAGAAGGAAAAGCCGCGTTCGTAAATGTTATACCAATCTCGCCTCGTCGTGTTGGTATGGATGGTCAGATGGGTTAGCTTCCACATGGAGCACAACACATCTTTCTTTAACAACGGATAAGGGTCTTACTGAATTGCTTGCCTCACCACATCCCGACGTATCATTATTTTGCTTGTCTTTATTCTCTTGTTGCTCTAGCATGCATGTTACTATACCATTCAATCTTCTTCAATTGCAAATTGCATAGATATCAGCGACACACTGATCAGCGTCAGCATGAAGTGCAGTGAATAAATAGCTGGTATGAGCGCAGAACATCACCCGCCTAAAAATATACTGGAGCAACCCGGAATGGCGATGATGGTACTTTTTTCTAAGGCAATAATGGCTACTCACCTCATAGTTTCCATTCCATCCGAATAGCAAATGAAGCGCAAGGAATTGTTAACAATATGCGAGCAACTCATCAAATCCTTCAATCCCGATAAGACAACGGCTGATTCCCATGCTGAAGAAGAGTTGCGTGAATGCGACACAACCGATCGACTATTCCTCCAGCAAGTCTTTTACGGGTCCTACCGCTATCGAGACTTATTGCGATCGTTGTTAACGCATTTCTTCAACAGTAACTCGAGCAAAGTCAGTCGCAATGACTACACCAAGTTCATGATCATTGGATACCTAGCCATTTTTCGGCTGGAAGAACTGGGGATGCAAAAGTTTACTTTACTCGTCACAGCGCTGGACCCAACCAGCATGCATGTCTTCATTTCTTTTCTGTTTGACCAGGCCAATCTACTGGGAG
This sequence comes from Pilasporangium apinafurcum, assembly GCA_001600495.1. NCBI lineage: Eukaryota > Oomycota > Peronosporomycetes > Pythiales > Pythiaceae > Pilasporangium > Pilasporangium apinafurcum. The sequence continues at coordinate 203,803 of BCKE01000062.1, forward strand.
CAATCAAACAAGAGTGGATTCAAATCTTGGATCAGGAATTTGTGGAGCAAGAAATAATTGCGAAAATGCTGCGCTTCCATCCCGAAATCGACCAATTACTACAACAACTGGCTGCAAAAGCATTTGGTCGAGCAGCAGCGAAAGAAAGTCTTCGGCAAGCTGGTGGCGTTAATCCTGTGGAAAAGAAACCATTAACTGTGCCCGTAGCACCAAAAATCACACAGCCAAAGCCGAAACAGGCAATGGAACCTATTCGTATCCCTCAAGAGGTCAAGGCGAACCCCGTACCTGCGAATCTAAACACGATTACTTTGGCTGACCTGAAGCAACAGCAGCAAGAACGCAAGGCCAAGATCAAACAGGAAGTCGCCAAGAAATATGAAGATGCGGAGAAGCAAATGTTTAAATTTGAATCCACAGCCAAGAGCAACTTAGAGGACATACGGCAAGAGGTCGAGACTACGCGGCAGGCGCAATTGCAATTCGACTTCAAAGCCAAACCAGCCCCTAATTTTACAGCAAACGCAATCAAAGCCGAGGTCAAGCTCAACACTGCGGCAATTCTACGAGAAGACGCACTCTATAAGAAGAAACAAGCGAAAGAAGCCGAGTTGATCAAGGCATATGAGACCGAACTAAGGGATCCAATGGAGTTTTACCGGTGGCAGAATGAGATGCTGCAGCAGGACCACGACAAGCGGAAGGCCGAGGTAGAAACGCGGCGTCTGGAGATGGTTCAGGCGCAATTCGATGCCATTGAGGCCGCGCACCGCCAGAAAATGGAGAACCGCGAAGTTGCACTGCAGATGAAAGCGATCGCAAAAGATCTGGCTGTGGAACGGTTACAAGATGAATGCGAACTCGTCGAGAAGAACCGACAACTGATGACCGAAGTCAAACGAATTCGTGAGACTGCTCCACGCGAGGCCGAAGAGAAGATCATTGAGGAGAAGCACAAGCAGCGTGAAGAGCTCAATGAATTTCTCCGTATCGAGCGGGAGCGGAAGGCTGAGCAGGATGCATTGGATCTAGCGCAACGCGAAGAACTAATCCGCCAGATCCGAGCTCTGGATCGCGTGCATCGCGAGCGTGTTGTCGTGTTGGACCCCACGGAGACGGCACAGCTTGGACTGCTGGAAGAAATGTCGCTAGCTGAGCTGAAAGAGCGGCTACAAGTGCGCAAAGCGCAACAACTCGCCTGGGAAGAACAGCGACGTGACGCTATCTTGACCGACAAGCAGGAAAAGGAGGCTGCGCTGCAGGACAAAGTCCAGAATTTGTCCAGACTCCGTCGAGCGGCCGCTAGTGCGAATGCCACGCAACGTCAGACCAAGAGAGCGCAAGAAGCTATCAAGAAGCAAGCACAGGAAGCGTTGCGCAAAGAAGGTAATCTCAAGCTTGCACAGAAATTAACTGAGCAGCGACTTGCACGTGAGCGCGAAATTCAGCGACTCCAGCAAGAGGCAGATGAATTGGCTAAGAAACGCATGTTCCTGGGTGCGGCCAAGAATATGATGGAGGAAAAACACTTTGATCAACTTAATCGTGGCGCTGAGCGAGCAGCAAAACAGCGGCAAACGACTCACCAGACTGCAGCCATCACAATGGAGAACGTCCGAGAACAGGAGCAAATCATGCGAATTGAGTACGCTCGATCACAACGCACGAAGAAACAACAAGAAGATGACGCTAAGGCCAAGCTCTTGGAGCAAGCACAAATTGAAGGCAAATTCCGCGAACGAGAAGAAGAGGAAACGCTACGCTCTATGGTGCGCCACGAACGAAAGCGATTTCTACATGCGAAGGAAATCTTGCAAAATCGGAACGTGTATGCCACTCGACAATCCGAGATGAATACGATGAAAGCAAGAGCAACACGAACGAAAATGTTGGGAACGCAGATTCAGCCGCTCAGAAATAGTCATATCAGTCGTAATCAACTAGAGGATAATCCTCTGATGGCGAGCTCTTGAGTAAACAAATCTTTTTGCAAACTTGGCGTGAGATTCACGCTCATATCTTCTTTGTATCCATAAGACATGCCCTGGTGTTGATGCAAGGAAAATCTAGCTGGGAAGCTTATTTTTTTCAGATAGATCACCCTATAAATACATCACCAATGTGATTAGAAAAACACCGTTCGCCAAGTCGCACTACTACATCTCATGCGTACCTTTCAGCGCCTTTGCTACTGGAAGCTCCAGAAGCAAAAGCGCACTCAGGAACAATCGAAGCAGCGAAGTTCGTTTCATATCTAGCGCTGACTGCGTAGGGTAACGACATTGTAGGAGCAGACATCTCGTTCGGTAGACATTTTTGCTCCTGCGTTTTTGCTAGCAGACGGTAGACTGAACGGGAATCAGAAAGCCGCCCTAATGCGTCACTCAGAAGACCCAAGACGGCATTCTGTTCTCGGTGAGTCTTGGTTGATATCGCAATGTATCCCGTCTTCATCCTTCAAATTGATTGAATATATTGTCACATGGGATAGGAGATCGAATGAGCGCAGTCCATCAACGGCCTAGTCAATTGTTGTATGATTCATACCATAGTGGACTTCAAACTCCCATGGACAGACCAAGTCTAGTGAGATTCTCCATTGATCAATTCCATCAGTCACAGCAATCCCAGCACAACCACGAGAATCATCACCGACAGACGCTATCTTCGAGTCACTTGGAGCGCCAAGTGTACTCTATCACCACTGATCCAGCTCAAGATGATAAAGGCACTGAAATTAAACTTCTCACCTTCGATCGACCGCATATGCGCGCATTCCACTATTCGTGGATATCCTTCTTCGTTGCATTCTTGGGCTGGTTTTCTATCCCACCATTGATGCCGACGATCAAGAAACACCTGCAACTTACACCCGATCAAGTAGCCAATTCCAACATCGCTGCTGTTGCTAGCACTATTTTCGCTCGCATTTTGGCCGGTCCACTGTGTGATCGATATGGTCCGCGAGTCGTTCAGACCGCCTTACTCATCTTGGGAGCAATTCCTGTCGCATGCGTCGGATTGGCACAAAGCTACTGGTCATTTATGTGCATTCGCTTCTTCATCGGGATCGTTGGTTGCTCATTTGTTGCGACAACATTTTGGACGTCCATTATGTTTTCTAAAGAAGTCGTCGGCAGTGCCAATGCCCTCGCTTCCGGATGGGGAAATCTTGGAGCAGGTGTGGCCTACCTGATTATTCCGCTACTTTTCGATTTTCTTACGATGAATCCTGCGATTTCAGACGACTTAGGCTGGCGAGTGACACTAATCTGCCCGGCAATTTTTATGGTGGCTGCTGGCATTGGGCTGTACTTTTTTTCCGATGATTGTCCTCATGGTAATTATGCTGACTTGGAGCAGGCTTCAAGTTCAATATCAAATCGAGCAGAAGCAGCTTCCACTAATATTTGCACAGCGCTCCTAGTTGCAGCTTGCCAATCTGCAACTTGGATACTTGCGTTGCAGTATGCATGTTCCTTTGGCGTTGAGGTACAAGTGCACAATGTCTTGAGCATGCACTACTACGAAGATTTTCATCGATCTTCTTGCGACCCAGCGACTGACCCACAGAAGTGTCGATTACTTTCCCAGACACGTGCGGATTTGATTTCAGCTCTCTTTGGTCTCATGTGTATCGCAGCACGTGCTGCTGGCGGATATGTTTCCGACCGTGTGAGTCTGCGATACCAAATGCGAGGACGGATCGCGGTGCAATTTGTATGCTTCGCCGGCCAGGCGTTGTGTCTGTTCCTTTACAGTCGAGCAGGCGACTTGAAATGGAGTATATCATATCTCATTACGTTTGGATTCTTTGTTCAAGCGTGTACAGGTACTACATTCAGTATCGTGCCGAACATTCTTCCACAGTTCATAGGCGCAGTGTCTGGGATTGTCGGGGCCGGTGGAAATATAGGCGCGTTGTGCTGGGGATTGCTCTTCAAAGCAGTAGGTGATCACAGAACCTCCTTCAAATATTTGAGCATACTCGTGGCTGCTGTAAGTTTGCTATCCTTCGTGATTAATATCGATGAAGAAGCAAATACGAGGAGAACTAGAACGAGAAACCCAGTCGAAATTCTCATGCCTACAGAAACAGAACAACACCACTACGAACCTAGCAATTCCAGTGTTCATGGTCGAAATGTGACTATGCCTGTGTGATCTGATACCTGAAAGCAATGCCCTTCCTTTGGACCCCAGACGTACTGAGGTATTCTACGAGCTAAACATTAAGTTAAACACGATGAACAAGACATTTCAGTCAAAGTATAGCAACATCAGGTCATAAACACCAAGTATAGATAGCAAACTCACAGCCACTGAAGTGAAATAAATCTGAGTCAATGTATCGATGCGTCTCAGCCTATAACTCGTCACGATCTTGCTTCTTATCCTTCTTTTTCTTAGAACTATTTTTCTGCTTCGATTTCTTTGATTTCTTTGACTTCTTCGATTTCTGACTTGGCTGTTGCTCCGCTTCCTCTGACCTTAATTGATCTTCTAAGATTTCGCGATGAATCTGTTCTTCAGTCAGAATTTCACTTAACAAATCACTAAGCGAATCATCATCTTCCTCGACGATTGCATCAACCGATTCGTCCATTAAGTCGGCTAAGGTACACTCAGCCGCCAAATTAGGTACATTGTTAATTGGAGCGGTGACAATTTTTCCAGATAGAACACCTGTCAGGAATCCAGACGCGTGCTCTTCATCAAATAGTCCAACATTGGTTGCATAGCGTTGTTTCGATGGAGAATACACAGCAATCGTTGGCATTTGAAAATGACCAATACCAAACGCTTCTGCAAAAGCGTGCTGGCACTTGCCATTGATCCACATGAAGTGGTACGGCTCTTTGTTCTTCTTACTCCAAGCTGCCACACGCGAGAGTGTAGCAATATGCTTGTTCAAGGGAGATTCAGGATCATTAAGGGTATCGACATGGTCTTCGAAGAATCCGATCGCACAAATCATACCACCGTTACAAAGTTCGGCAAAGTTGTCTTTTTGCACATATGGAATAACAGAGGCGGATTCGGGTACGTCACGCAGGATATCGTCGGCCGATACATCAGTCTTCGGATACGGATATTGTGACAACACATTCATCATAAACCGCATGAAATTGAAATAGCCGAAAGACCCCATTGTCGCTCTATCGTACTGAATGATACCAAACGGGAACGCACCTTCTGGCTGACCTTCTTGTTGCTCCACCGGTACTAAACACACGAGTGCGGTCGTTGTGGACGGGTCGATGGAAAATTGTGTCTTCACTTCTGGGCCAGCATTGTTGATTACTGCAAACGCTAGATTCTGAGTGGGAAATGACAGTGAGAGAGATTTTATCACAGCTGGAGTTTCAGGTTTGGAGGTAAAGAACATTACTGGCATCGCCAGCTTCTCCGTAGCATCCGAGATAAATCCCTGAAGTTCGGATGACGAGTCTAAAACTTTCACGAGACCTGGGAGAATCTTCAAGGCAGCTTTCTTGGCAGCGTCAATTGTGGTAAACTTTTCATCCAATACTTCGGCACGTTCAATTCCATTCTCTCCCACAAGTTGAACTGGGAATACACGAATACCTGGGCCACCGAAACGTTCACATAGAGCTTCTTCTTGCTGACAGCTGACTGCTGCGACTGTAACAAGGCCCACTTTCTTTTGTAAATCAGTAATGACTTTCTTCCACTCTTTTTCATTGTACGATTTCTCTTGTTCAGCATCCATGAACATAACGATCCAGACCATAGTCGACCCTTCAATTTCTTGATCAAAATTGGTTTCACCGAGAAACTTGAGTGCCGAAGACTTTTTTGCTACTCCGGATTGACTGTTTCCATCATGCTGTTCAGTAGCGTCCGGTAACGCGTAATTCTTAACAAACTCCTTTAAGTCTGCATATGATTTCATATTTTCCTCCGCCAAAATGGAATAATCGACAGGCGTTTGAAATACCACAAGAGATGGCACGGATGGAAGCTTTAGTTCATCCGCAATATTAAGTCCATCATGGTCATCCTGGTGCCTCCAATAGGTGAACTTCAGCCCCTTTCCGTGAAACTCCGTGGAGAGCGCTCTATACAAATGCGACGGTGTTTTCTGTTTGCTCACTAACATCACCAAATGTTCATCTTCTTTTTCGAGGTATGGTGCAATGGAAGCTTCAAAATCAGTGATGTGCTGGATTTGTTGTTGATGTTCTTCAGTGATCTCCGCGACAAATTCCGATGGAATGCTTTCCTTGAGCATCTTCTTCAGCTTCCGCGGCTGCTGCAGTAATTCCAAATTGACTGTCATCGCCTCCCGGTAAGCAGCATTCGTATAGGGGTTGTGCTTCGGCTGGTCCTGGTAGATAATCAGCGCCGGTAGCGTCTGCAGTGCCCATTTTTTTGCGAACGCATGCTTTTGGGCAGCGATGTCCACCACAGCAAACGTCACGAGTCCATCAAGATCCTTCTCTAGTTTCTCTATCGATGGATACGCCTTCGTAACTAACTCCACCGGACTGTCAAGCTTGTCCGGTGTCTCCTCACTGGATACCACAATCAATGCGTGTAGTTTGGAGGAGCGTTCAATGGCGTCCACTTGGTCAATGGTTTTCACTAGTTCGAGCGCATAAACCGGAGAGCATAAGTAACAGCACCATGCGCAAATCACGCTGAAAAGTGACGTCACAGTGTGCATCCGCATCTTCTAAAGATCGTCGCTTGCTTGTCTGCTATTCGATATCTGGGAATATAGAATTTTGCGCAATTCGGAGTTGGATACGTGGCGCGCTCACTTGAAGTCAGAAGGCGTGGGCTGTTGGCCTAATTTCGTAATTTTCTAGATTTTTCGCTTATCCCAATCAGGCATTTATGCTAATTGATGTAAATATAAAATTAGTATGAAAGAAATGGTATGTCCAACAACAGAAATGAGGATAGAAGGCCAGAGCCATCATCACCTATATGTCACTGCTGTAGATGGCCATGGTGCAATATCAAGCGTTAAAGATGATATTGGTGTGGTAATTGACGAGTTAAGGGTGCCATAGTGAAATATGGCGCAGAGTCGATGTTTGGCAGAGATAGAATTCTTCGAAGAGGATGGAAATTGCTATATCGTCGCCTATGTCCAAACTGAGAGTGACCCGGAGCATTGCCAACATAGCGGTGGTCGTTCATAAGCGCATGACCTATACTGTCTCTTGTCTCTATTTGCCGAATGCAACATAAAAAAATGAACATGAACAACAGCGACATCGTGTATTCAGCGTTTACAATTCAGCAAGTCGCCAATCTTTCTTCAGCACACCGTTGATGCGCTTTTCCTTTGGGTCTGTCTTGCCTGCGAATACAACCGACCATCCCATTCAAGTAAGTGCAATGTTCATGACGCATACACTTTTACATATTCAGGTCAAGTATACAGACATATTTACTAACCTCGAAACGTGAACTTGCCATACACTTTACCGTGCTTAAGGTCTAGAGAAGGGCGAATGCGAGTGATTTCCCAGTAGGAAGGCTCTGCGAACTTGGACCAAATACCGCGGGTCACACGCTGACCGATGCCGTAGTTCCGCATCGGGCAGACTACCTGGAAGACGTTCACCATGGTCTTGCGGGCGGTCGACATCTTGAGTACGCAAAGACTAACGAATTGGGCTCTTCAATCCTTTGGTGCAGAATGACTTATGATTGTTTTAGCCAATCATTGTGCAAAAAATATTTTTTTAGCGAATTATATGGTCACAAACAAAACAAACGAAAATGTATTGGTAAAAATGTAGCATAATTCGCCTTCGATTCACTCGTTTTAGCCAATCATAGCTTGGACACAACGGCAAGTTTGAATTTCGTGAAAAACTTGATCATAGGATCGATCATTTCGGCATGGTACGGCAAATTCTATGACGCAAGCAGATAGCAACAACAGATTTAGTTGCGCTACATACCATACCACAAAACTTACTTGCATTCTTACCTTCATGCGCTTCATCCAAGCTGCAGACTTTGGGAATTGCTTATCCAAATCAGTAAGCAACCCCATGACTTCCAGTTGCACGACTTCATTATAGCATGACAGATCCGCCACAGTCGGCTCGGTATTACTCACGATGTAGTTGTTGCCATGACGTAACCAGAATTCCAGAATGCGGAAGATATCAGCGATGGTTTTCTCCTTACGCTTCAATGCCGCCTCTTGTGATGGTTTGGCACGACCAATGTTGGTCAAGAGCTGGCTAAGGAAAATTTCCGAGCTGAGCCGAGTGTTATGGTGATGCCAGTTCATGTACTCATTGATCTATAGTGCAAAGGAAAAACAGTCACTCATTAAACATATCGGTGAATCATGGAAAGGATCATTTCTAAACATACACGAGCGCGCGTCTTGAGGTCCGATGGGCACCACTTCTCCCAACCGTACTTGTCTGAGAGGTAGATCATGATAGCGTGGCTGCATATACATTTACAGCAATCAACCCATTTTCTTGTTTCATAGCTGAATAGAAAGTAACGATGAAACTATACCTCTCCGTGAGTACGAAATTGCCATCCTTTAGCACGGGAATTTTACCAATCGGACTCAATTGAAGAAACTCCTTTGTGCGTGACGCCCCCTTTCCAGAGTCCGTGTACTTGTAGTCAACTTCGTGGTTGTTCAGCTTACACAGCCAGTACACTGCAGCAATCAAATCAATAAGTCACAGATCGATTATCTCGTTTCATTAAAGATATCATGTCTTTGTGTAAGACGCTCAAAACGTACCTGCACGGGATGGCTGGCTGATTGCACTCGCATACAGTTCTTCGGGCATCGTGATGTTGGTATTTAACGTTCCGGTGTTGACCTCCTGTTCGCTCCCGTGCTTCTCGGTTTCTGGCAGTGCTGTTGATGCATCCAATTTGAAGTTCAGCAATACCTATGGTGCCCAGCTGAAGTTGTGCCACATAAAATTAGTAATTTTCTAAATTCCCTTAAATAGTGTTTCGACCAGTTAGAATGCTGCCATCGCATTTTGCCCTTTGTCAGGTGGCGCATGGCTGATCGATGGCATCAAGAGTTGACGGCAGTTCCGGGGCTGCAGCAACTGGTATTTCTACGCAATGATACATACGGTCTATTAGCATAACCACTTTATGGAACTGAGCGTCGAATATGCAAATCCTATCTGTGCATCTTTATGGAAGTAGACAGCCTCGCAGTTGCGGGATTTGACTTGGAAGACAAAGGAAACCGTGTTGCTCGCGCTGTTTCAAGAGGTAATAATCCTTATATGCAAGTTGTTTTATCATGTTGACTGGATAAAAACTTGAAAGTTGCCATGACAGCATGCATCGTCAGCACTGGTAGTTGAAGAATTGCAACGTATGTGCAAGGACAGGAAACAGGAACGCAAGACCGAAAAACTTGAAAACTGGTACGAATTCTTCTTTTTATTTTTTCTCATTTGTGGAGAGTGCTATAAGAGCAATATCTATGTGGTTGCTGATATTAATATTCGCTGCTTCAATAGGGAACGTGACACGATACGCAAGAAAGAAGAGAGTTTTCGCTCCGACTTCATGCAAGCCGTTGCTACGGAGCTGGCGGTGAGTGCGTCAGACTTGCACAAATTCGTATTCATGCAAGTGCAAACTATGTAGTGACCCTAGCATATTCTGTTTGCATAGCGATTAGGTGCGCCGACGATGATCTCATGGCAAAAGTTAATGTTTGATAAAGAGTGCTCCAGTCAGGCATTTCGTGTCTTGCTCACGAAGATCAAATCCTCACGTCGAAGTGGAAATAGCAGCAGCAGTAGCACCAGGCGAGTTGGCATGAGCAACTCTACAACAATCCGTAATCGTAATAATCGTCCGGAAGATGTGAACGATGATGAAGAAGTCATTAGAGATGCAGGTGACGACGATAGATTGGCGGATGAAGGTGAGCGTACTCCTCCTGGAAAGCGTGGAGAGTCGCGGTTTCCTCCGCTTCGGGCGTCATTTGTTGGTAAAACACGATCAGGGCCGCCATCGAAGTTGGACTGGAACTATGACACAACAACCAAGTCCCCTGGAAGGTTAGATGATGACAATAACCAAGAATATGAACATGGTGGTGATAGTACAGAGAGATATTCCAATAACCGAATTCTCAGGAGTAGTGCCAGCAGCAGCGCGGGAGGGCCTGAGATGATTATTGAACGAGTAAGAGAACCAGGAAAACCGTCTGGCTCATCCACGTTCGTTGCCAAATTTAAGAAAAATCAGTTGCAGATGGTGCAGCACGAAAATGCGATGTTATTGGAAGAGAATCTAAAACTAAAAGATGAGATCGCACATCTTGAAGCGCTGAATGTTGTTCTACATGATGAGAACAACAAAGAGAAATCGGCTGCTGGTGGCGGATCGTTCGACTATCGACGAATGCGATTGTTGCAAGCACAGAACATGCAACTGCAACGCCAAATAAGTATGCTTCAAGATGCGATACATACCCATCAAGACGCCGGATCTAGTCTACTCGGGGCGTTACAACACTGGCGAGATATTATTGATGCTGGTAGGCAAGAGGCTAAAGCAGCCGGCGCATCGGACCAAAATGATGACCAAAAATCGGTCAAATGGATGATGGCAGTCCCTGATAAACTCATGGGCGAACTGAATCGCGTTGAACAACAGATTCATGTGGCGAGCACAGCACTCAACGCAACTTTTGAATCAAAGCTTCGCATGAGCAGTCGATCAGCAGCATATGTAAAATCATTATCCGGGGCATCGAGCGTTTTGATGAACAGTATATACAGCGGTACTATGGGCCATTTGCGAAGTGACAAGGTGAAACAGCTTGAGGAGAAACTTGCCAGCGTAGGAAAAGTATTAGATGAGTGGACAGATCAGGCGCTCAAGCTCGATATTCCACTGATCAGTTTACCAGCGAAGCGAGAAAGTATTGCTAGTACCTCTGTGAATGGTATCCCTGAGTTGGCGAGTATGACTCGCGATCTGATATTCGAATTGGGAGCATTTGGTGTTGTTGTACCACCATCCTCTGTGGCGAACATTAAAGCGCGTGAAGGTATTACAACTGCATTGGATGTTGTAAAGGTGATTTCATCTTCAACCTTTGCCAGTACCGCGAAAGAACGTGAAAAGCAAGCAAAAATTATGCTCAAGCAACTACACGCGTATCACACTGCAATGGAAAACGAAATGAAAGCTTGTCGACGAGAAACAACGTATTGGAAATCAGGATGGCTCCGCCAAGAAGAAATTTTGTGTAAGTTGATGAAGCGTGTACTACATCTTGGAGAGAAGAAACTGCAATGGATTGATGAAAATGTGGTAAAACCGATGCAAGACGTGGAGCAAGTCTTTGCATCCTTTCTCAGAGCTCATGTGGAAAATACAACTCGACATAATCCATTCCTACCGCTTCTCGTGGAAACTTTGACAAACCAACAACCGTTGATACTGGGTGGTATAGAGCAATGCAAAACGTATTCAAGCATGATCCAATCTGAGCTAGAGGAGTTATGTACCGATTACGAGGCAAATCGACAAGTACTTGCATCTTCTTCATCAACTTGTGCTTCAGATTAGTAGCGTGGATAAGTACTGCGTGATCTATAAACCATGCAGCTCAGTAACTTGATCTACCACTTTCTGTTGATGATCTTGTAGCTCCTGATACTCCCAACGCTCGACTTCGTCAAGAAATGGATCTTCAATTTGATCTGTCTTTTGATCAATGCCTAGTAAGGCTTCAATTACCGCTGCACCACAAAATGGCACATACGTCTCTGAATACCCTCCCTCATGAACAAACACAATTTGCCCTTTGGATGTTTGTTGTGCCAAATGAATAAGCTTTTGCGCCATAAATCGAAATACTTCACTGCTCAGGATCATCGCAGCCAGTGGGTCCGCATAGGAGGCATCAAAGCCCGAGGAGACCAGAATGAAATCAGGTTGAAACCGAGATACAGCAGGAATGACGATTTTCTGGAACGCATACTCATATGCTCCGCTTCCAGAGCCTGGTGGGAGGGGTACATTGATGGTAAACCCCTCTCCTTTATCTGAGCCTTTTTCTTGCCATGTTCCAGAATTCGCGGGATAGTTGTTAGCTTGATGCAACGAAATAAATAGTACCTTATCGTTCTCATAAAAGATGTCTTGAGTCCCATTCCCATGGTGCACATCATAATCCACAATAGCGATCCTCTTAACGGCATCTGGGTACTTTTCCAACAAATGGTTAGCAGCAATCGCCACGTTATTAAACAAACAAAAACCCATTCCACGGTTGGGCGTGGCATGATGTCCCGGCGGGCGCGTGAGCGCATACGCTGCGTCTACTCGATGCTCCATGACTGCATCACACGCCGCAATAACACCACCGGTGGATAGACACGCAATGTCGAACGCAAATTGTGAAAACGGCGCCTCTTCCCCCGCATTTCCCCCTTCCTCTCGCTGTGATTGCACTTCAATTTCATCAATATAACGTCTTGTGTGCGCAAGTTCTAATTGCTCTTTACTCGCAGAAAATGGATCAATCATATGTAGTTTCTTCAGCAAACCCGAAACAGCGAGCAGTGCATGGAACCGTCGTTTTGTGCTGGGGGATTCCCAGTGCTGGAAGGGCTGGACCAGCGACGAATATTGGATACTCCATGGGCGATGCCACATGTACCGTTCGTCAAACACGTATCCCACTTTTCTTTCCATCTTTACGCGCCATAGAACGAGCACAGAGCCACACACGCAGATCGGTCGAAAGCACCACAAGATCTTGTGTCTGGTCTACTCTGAAGCCACTTCCTCTTTCTTCTGCAATGCCCAGAGTGAAGGTCGTTCCGAACATAGTTTCCTTTATGTCCCGCAATGTGAAACAGCCTCTGACTGTCACCATTTTCTACCAATAATATTAAATTATTTGTGGAGAAACCTCCTGTGATTGGTCAAGAATTTTCATTTTTCAACCCCTCCACACATTTTGTTCATGATGATGGTGTAGTTTCATTCAGCAATTTTCCCCAAGGAGAGAGAAGCACCGGTGGAAGAAGCAGAAGCAGCAGAAGAAAAAGAAACAGATTGAGAGACAGGATGAGCAGTGACCAGGGATTACAGCAGCAGGTGGCGTCGTTGGAGCAAGGTGTGGCCGCACAGGAAACGCGGATCTCACAGCTGGAAACGAAAGTCGCGAATTTGACGACTGAGAGCAATAACGTGTGGCCGGCGGCGCGGATCCGTCAGACGTTTGTCGAGTTTTTCGCACACCATCCGACACTGCCGCACACGTTCTATCCGTCATGCCCGGTCGTACCACTGGACGACCCGACGTTGCTCTTCATCAATGCCGGTATGAATCAGTACAAGCCGATTTTCTTGGGGCAAGTGGATCCCTCCCATCCAATGGCCAAATTGACGCGTGCCGCGAATTCCCAGAAATGCATCCGTGCTGGCGGAAAGCACAACGATTTGGATGATGTTGGCAAGGACGTATATCATCACACCTTCTTTGAGATGCTTGGGAACTGGAGTTTTGGTAATTATTTCAAAAACGAGGCGGTCGACATGAGTTTTAAGCTGCTCACGGAAGTGTATGGCATTGATGCTAATCGGTTGTATGCGACCTACTTTGGTGGTGACGAAAAGCAGAACCTGCCTGCTGATGAAGAAACTCGACAGATCTGGTTGAAGTATTTGCCAGCGGAACGTGTCTTGCCCTTTGGCTGCAAGGACAACTTTTGGGAAATGGGTGATGTTGGTCCATGTGGTCCATGCACAGAGATCCACTACGATCGTATCGGCAATCGTGACGCCTCAAAGCTCGTGAATGCTGATCTTCCCGATGTCATTGAGATCTGGAACAATGTGTTTATCCAGTTCAACCGCGAACAAGACGGAAAGCTCGTGCCATTGCCAAGCAAGCATGTTGACACGGGAATGGGTTTTGAACGCTTGGCGTCGATCCTGCAAGGCAAGACCTCGAACTACGACACGGATGTGTTCACGCCGCTGTTTGCGGCGATCCAGAAACTCACCAAGGCGGAACCGTATGGAGGCAAATTGGGCGATGAAGATCCGACCAAGCGCGATATGGCGTACCGCGTTGTGGCGGACCACATCCGCACGTTAACGTTTGCGATCACGGACGGTGCGATCCCGAGTAACGATGGTCGTGGGTACGTGTTGCGTCGTATCCTTCGTCGTGCAGTTCGTTATGGCCAGCAATTCCTAAATGCGCCGATTGGATTCTTATCCGAGTTGGTGCCTGTGGTCGTCGAGATGCTGCATGAAGCCTTCCCGGAATTGAAGGCCAAGCAAGCTGAAGTGGTGGAGATCATCCTGGATGAAGAAAAATCATTTGGCCGCACGTTGAACAAGGGTATCGATCGCTTCAAGAAGATCGCACAGAGCATCCGTGAAAGCAACTCGTTGGTTATCCCAGGAGTGGATGCGTTTTTCCTGTATGATTCCATGGGATTCCCGTTGGATTTGACACAGATTATGGCTGAGGAAGAGGGAATGACGGTCGATGTCAAGGGTTACGAAGAGCAAATGAAGTTGCAGAGCGAGCGTTCGAAGTTGGATCGTAAGAAGGGTGGCAACAGCGGTGCGCGACCATTGGTCTTGGAGGCTAATGAGACCAGTACTCTTGCTAGCAAGGAAATCAAGCCCACGGACGATTCGGCCAAGTACGAGTGGAATGTGACCGTCCCAGGCAAGGTCGTAGCGATTTTCACGACCACAGAGACTAGCTCGTCGTTTGTTGATGAAGTTAAGGCTGGTGACTTTGAACGCGTCGGTGTGATCTTGGACAAGACCTCGTACTACGCGCAGTCTGGTGGCCAAATCTACGATACGGGTGTACTTCGTGCTTCGGACTTCACACTAGATGTTGACTCGGTCGAATCCTATGCTGGATATGTGATGCATATGGGACCGGTTACGTCGGGCTTGATCAAGGTTGGCGACACCGTAGAATGCCACGTTGATTACGCGCGTCGCAGCAAGATTGCACCTAACCACACGATGACACACGTGCTCAACTTTGCGCTTCGCAAGGTGCTGGGCACAACGGTAGATCAACGTGGGTCGCTTGTGGATGAAACCCGTCTGCGGTTTGATTTCACGGCTAACAAAGCTGTGAAGACGGATCAGTTGAGGGAGATCGAAGCAATCTGCGACGACATCATCAAGCAACAATTGGAAGTGTACACACAGAACTCGCCTCAGGCACACGCCAAGCGCATCCAAGGCTTGCGTGCCATCTTTGGGGAAACCTACCCAGACATGGTGCGTGTCGTGTCCATCGGCCAACCAATTGCTCCGGTACGTTACTTGTTGCTCTTTTTCTTCAGTTTGATTTTGGGGCTTGTCCTTACATGACGATTGTGTTTTTGCTGTTATAGATGTTGGAGGACCCAGAAAACAGTGTGTGGAATAACTATTCTGTTGAATTCTGTGGTGGAACGCACTTGAAGAACACGCGTGAAGCGAAGAAATTTGTCTTGTATGAGGAAGGCGCGATCGCCAAGGGCATTCGACGTGTTTCTGCGTACACCGGTGAAGCCGCTAGTGAAGCGGAAGCGCGTGCTGTTAAGCTCCAGGAACAATTGGACGCGATCAGCAAATTATCAGGCAATGAATTCGTGGAAAAAGTGTCGGCATTTAAGCCTGTGTTGGACAGTACATTGATTTCCTTGCCCACCAAGGACTTGCTTCGTAAGCAGGTCGACGGACTGGTTGAGCGCGTGAAGAAGATCAAGAAGGAAGCTGCTGCTGCACGTGCTGCCAATGGTGTTCGTGATGCTAGCGCCGAAGCCACCAAAGCCAAGGAAGCTGGGTCAGAGTTTGTTGTTGTCAAGTTTGATGTAGGCACGGATGCCAAATTGGGCCGTGAAATGCTAGAAGCCATGAGCCAGATCTTGCCCACAGGTAGCTTCATGATCTTCAGCGTCGACTCAGATGTCAATAAGACTGCTGCGTTCACCCAGGTGAGCCAACACCACATTTCTTCGCGTCAACTGGATGCCCGGCAATGGGTGAACCACGCGATGGCGGTCATGAATGGTAAGGGTGGTGGCAAGGACGCCTCCAACGCTACGGGTCAGGCCAAGACGTTAGAAAAAGTAGATGAGGCCGTTGCACTCGCCAAGGCTTACGTACAGAACTAAGGAGCCTCAGCTAATGCGATTGATGGTAGAAGTTTTTTTCGTCGCTCATAAGAAGAGTATGAGATGATTGGAGCCAGATATCGCGGTTTTCACTGATGCTATACAGGGTGGTTGCTGACGTTAGCTTTGCATTTTTTCAGGATATACATAGTATATATCATATCTGTTGGCTTCATTCCGTTATTTTGTCTCCAACTACGCATGGACATTGCTCCGTACGCGATTTCCACACTCAGCTAACACAGACATAGAGAATCATGCTCAGTCTGCGTTGGGTTCATGAATGAATACGCTTTGCATTATTTGACCAGTAGCTACACTATCGCTAATATAGGCTAGAGCTGTGGACTCGCGTGCATTGAACCAGTTGGTTGCTTGGAAGCATGCTTGATATATAAATGGAGGAACTTGATTTCCCTAAGAGTTTCTATTTTGCGAGGAAACGGTGTAATTGAAGATCTTCGGTCGTCTGAAAATGGCGCCCATGTGAAGATTAGCTAGAATAACATGGAAGCGACGGAGAACATGTTTAAAGAGGTATCAGCGCGCCTTCAGCAATCGATTATGTAGCGATTCATAGTCATAATGTAGTTTGAAATGCGGCGTGGATAATAAATGTCAAGTATTTTGCAAAATTGTTTGCGATGCAAGCTTTCCAATTGGAATACGTCAGTGCCAATCAATGCTCGTGTTCCACAATTATACAGGATAATAGGAAGGATGTAGATGCTGTAGAGACGTGTAGGTCCAAAAACGTGCTCATGGCGGACCCAAATAGTCCACATGCGGTTAAAAGTAACAGTAGTAAAATGTTTTCGTTGGGAAAAGTCTTCCAAGTCATCAAGCAGGGATCCGAGCTTACATCTGGGTCGCTAGAATTCTTCTTGTGCACGTAGCTTGTGATTGGCAGTGATATGTCTGTTGGGGTCATAATGATATTAAAAATACATAAAACATGGATGGTGGTGCCTACGTCTACGAGATTTATGGGCCAGCAAGGGTTTCTTTTCGCTGTTGCTGACGATTTTCGCTAAGATACCTGTACGCGCTCATCTAGGAAAACTTCGTTCTTAATCGTCTCTATCGATGTCAGTTGCCGCCTGTCGGATTCTTTCCATAAGCTATAATTCTGCTTGGCGATGTTGTGAATTACGCTGAATTCCTTCTCAAAAATCACTTGTGAGATCGTCTCATAGAACGGAAGCACGATGAACTCGAAAAAACCAACTTGGTTCTGCGAAAACAAAACATATATGAGATATCAGTAGTCAATCAATTCCAAATAACGTTGAAGGATCAACAGCTATTAGGAAAAGTAGTTACCTTGGCACTGTTTTCAGAAAATCGGTCCATGAACGGAGAAATGTCTGAGTTGTCCGCTCGTTCGTTATCACCCTGGAGGAAGAATTCTTCGATAATTAACGAGGACCACATGACATGCAATTTCCGTTCTTTTGCAGCATGGCCGATGTCGGCGCATTTGATGACAACCTTCATGATCATCATGGGGTCAGTTACTGGTTTCGCAGCCCCAGGCATACCACCCGATGCATTTTCTTGAAGAACAAGCGCCTTCAAATTCCCCACCAGCTGCAAATGCATAGATAGATCGGTACTCAACACCATTTCAATGATGGCCTTTCGAATCTCACGATAAGGTTTATCCTTCATCCGGCCAAATATGTCACACATCGGATTCCGCATGATGAAGAACGTTTCGGCCAAGTGCATACTCTCCAAAATACTGCGATCGTTGTATTGAATGGCTAACTCGTGCTTCGATTTGATCATGTAATTGTTAGATTTCCCTGGGTGTCGGAAGTCGTGAATCGCAGCAGCTACCAGAGCAGCGTAAATTTCCAAATTGGTCAATGTATCACGGATGTGACCATCGGAGAGGACCGTAATTAAATAATTGACTGAATTCACCACATCCGCTGCATGACTGCTATTATGATATGGATTTGCCAAGTACCCATCGTCCAGTAAATAGAGAAAATTGCGCAAAATGGTCCGATCAATCCGAAATTCCTCATGCAGTTCGTGGATCTCAAACA
This sequence comes from Pilasporangium apinafurcum, assembly GCA_001600495.1. Lineage (NCBI taxonomy): Eukaryota > Oomycota > Peronosporomycetes > Pythiales > Pythiaceae > Pilasporangium > Pilasporangium apinafurcum. The sequence continues at coordinate 222,026 of BCKE01000062.1, forward strand.
TGGCAGCAGTGACATACATCAATGGGCGATTGTGAGATATTTCAGCGATTTTCAAAGTATCTAAATCCCAGCCGTCCTGATGGATGCGGTACTTCACGTTTGCCAGTATGTCATCCTCCCACGCTGGCATGTTGTGCAACGGCATAATTGTCAGGGAATTCGGTCCCATTCCAACACCATCTTGATAGCTTCGTCGTACTTCACTATTTGAGTGGGAACTCGTAGATATGGTTGCATTAGTACGCCCCGCACCAGCGTAATCTTTTCGTGCCAAGACCGATAGAGCCCAGTTCTTCGTGTCATTATCAACATCAGGCTCGGACTTCATTTGAGCACTAATATCAGGCATAAACAAGTTTGTGTCTAGCTTCGCTAACTTCGTCAATATCTCCATCCCACGTGCCGTGGTCTCCTCGCTCATATCTGTGTCATCAATGAAGAACTTCAATTCAGCCAAGAGAGAGTGCAACGGTGAAGTCAAATCAAGGCTGAAATCATCATCGTCACGCTGGGCAAGTTCTTTCTTCAAGTTTCGATTCTCTTCTGCGATAAGGTTCTTCTCTCGTGTTGCTTTCTCAGCTTCTAGCTCAACGGCCCATACATGAAGAAAGTCCTGGCGGATAACACGGTCAACGTCGCGATTGCGCAGCAGCATCACGAACGCAAACAAGATGGGGAAGCAAATCACAAGAATTCTGTTCTGGATGAAGGGTCCCGAGTCTGTCATAGGATAGTACAAGACAGTCAATATATTGTAGGAGAGGCACGTGATCACGCCAATCACCGTAAAGTGAACTGTGTCAATACGTAGGAGAGGTACAAATACGAAGATCATCATGAGCCGAAGCATGTTGATGTTCATCGTGGCTGCAGGGAGCAGGATCTCTTTGGTATATACTTGAAGCACTTCCGTCCGCGATCCCGAAATGGGCTTAAAAAGCCAGTCACTTCTTGCAGTGGAGTTGATATAATACGTAGGGCCGTCTGTTTCGATTATATCGAGTGCTTCCATTAGAATATTGATATCTATTGCAATATAATTGCACCATTCCGTCATCATTGAAAACATGCCACCCGCTAAGATGGAGAAGCTCCAACATAAGATGATGACAGTATAGATTCGCTGAAATCGGACTTCGTATTTGCGCTGTCGACTGACATAAAGGAGCAGTGGAATCAGCGCAAGAGGGGTAAAAACCAGTAAACAATATCGCACACTTTCTTTCCTGGTCTTCTCGTCCGACGAGAAGAGGTTGGTCACGTTTGAACCCGTAAAAATCAAATAGAGAAAGAAGAACAGTGACGTTATCCGAAATGACCGAGGCGAATTCTCGCGCGCGAAAGTAACTTGATACAATTTCTCTAACCGCGATTCGTTGATGAAATGACTCGTCAACGGATGAAACTTGACCTCCACGGGTGTTTTCTTGTTCTTTGTAACACATACTGAATCAGCCATTGGATATATACGTGAAACGCGTTGATTGACTCGATCTTGGTTTAGCATCGCGTTAATGTCTGAAGGCGCATTATTTCCCTTCATTGGAAGTGTAGTGGCAAAGCTCACGGACACAGCCCGACCGCGATTAGCAGATTGGTTGGTACCTTTTCCCAACTTCTCCGTCCCAGTTGGTGTGGAGACATATGACGATTTATCTCCCAGGGCAGATGACTGCCTCATGGGCGGTGCAGATCGTACTGGAAGCAGTGTGCTGAGTTGTTTGAGCCGCTCAGAATGCTTCTCGCTTGTCTTTCAACAAAGTCACTATCTTGGCGGCTCCTTTTTCGTGCGCGTAGCCTAGACTTGCGACGATCGGTGCTGCTGAGCCAACTGGAAATACTCGCTCCTGTCACCTCTTTGGTCAACGTTGCAAATCGATAACCACTCGATCAAGAAGGGCAAGGATAGGAGAACACCTTTCTGGATGAGCTTCCAGTGGGTGAGCGCGAGTACGTTTTATTCCGTCACCAACTTGTCCACTTCCCGTCAATCACGCTCCTCCTCGTCTGCTGTGGGCGGTCGCGCTTTCAATGGGGCGTCAGAGCGTGGGTATATTTATTTATCCCTTCTCTCGTTCTCTCTTCTTCAGTGTTTGGTGCCCAGAAACTGACACGTTTTTGTGTGTGTTGGTTGATAAGGGTGTTATTTTTTTCCTCTGCTCGTCTTCCAATCCGACCTTCAGACTGTGCAATGCCAACACCACAGAAAAAACAGTGTGTATCTAAAAAAAGGTCGTCGAGCTACACACATCACAATGATTGCGCGGTGTTGTCAAACGATGTTCAATTTTAACTTTACCCACCTACACGAGTTTTTTGCTCTTGCTGTTGACGCTAATTTCGTAATTTTGTAACTTCGTGACGTATGTGCGATCATAGTGTTATCTGCTCATGATTCCGCCACCTGTAGCCCACCCGACAGAAAACTTTCACTTGCTTCATTTTTCTCATCTCTTTATCGGTTCCGCGCACGCAAATCTGATCGTCTGCATCTCCATGTTCCCACTTCAACATCTTACATGGGAAGCATGCAAAAAAAAGCGGGTTTTTGGTGACACATAATTCGGCGTAGTACGGTACAATAGATACTTATGCAAATATTATATACAAACTTAAAGTGATCAAGCGACTTGTGTTGATTTGATTAAGTATCCGTGTTGGTCTTTTGATTGGCCGCCACTGGCACATCTATTTGAACAAAGTCAACGTGATAATGTTGCAGCGGAATGCATGGCAGAGGCTCCTGTTGCGAGGAGGCAGCTCCAGCAGGATCAAAAATGCTGGCAATGGATTAATGTGGATGAGCAGACATACTGATATGGCTACTCCTGCGTTACGCTTTGTGCAACAGCCATCCGCTACACGTCTTTTTCGTAGCTCCAGTGTGATGTGGAAGAAAGCGGCGTCTGCTTCTCATTCTCTTTCTTCTTACCGTGACACAAAAGTTGCACATACTTCGCCACTGGACGTAGAGCGAGTGCTCAGCCACCTGGAGATCATGGACAAGTGGACGTGCAGCGGCTGTGGGATCGATTTGCAATATGAAGACCCCAAAAAAGTGGGGTTTTTCCCCAAGAAACTGCTGGAAAACATTTACGCCATCAAAGACCTGAAGAAAATGCGCTGTGAACGGTGCTTCCAGATGACGCAGTATGGAAAAATCTCAGATGCGCGCATGCCTTACCAAGAATACGAAAAGCGTGTGATGGAGCTCCGATCACGAGACATGCTTATGGTGCAATTGGTGGATTTGCTCGATATTTCGGGCAGCCTGCTGCCAAAGGCGCGCCACGTATTTGGCAAGAAGCCTGTGATGCTAGTAGTAAACAAAGGTGATTTGATTCCAGAGAAATCGGGTATCCGCCGATTGATGCGTCGGATCAAGTCTGAAGCAGCGTATGTGCTACGCATTGCTGAGAATAGGTGAAGAAGCATTGTTTGTACTGACTTCTCTGTAAATTTATGTGCAATTATTCTTCATTCTAGGCTGGCTGGTGTTGAGAACATCATCGCAATTTATCTGATCAGTGCGATGAAAGGGATTGGCATGAAAGAAATCGTGGATGATGTCAAGAAACATCGCAAAGGACGAGACATTTGCGTGGTGGGTGCCGCTAATGTCGGGAAAAGCACATTCTTGAATTCATTCATGAAGTACTTGGTGGATCGCAAGTGGCAGCACAATCACAGAAAATACATGAAACTTCCTGAAGTGTCGCTAGCTGATTTACAGAACGAAGAATCTATTGCCTTGCTGAATATCGATGATGATACCTTGCTACAGGAAAATGAAAACTACAATGCACCGTCAGCTAATGGCAATGATGATAAGGCTTCGTCGGTATCGAAGCAACACGGTGATTTTTTCGTTTTTGAAGGAGAAGATCCACAGATGGTCGCAGAAAGTGATGAAGAGAACCGTGAAATGACCACCTCACCGCTGCCTGGTACGACGTTAGCAGTGCAATATCTGCCAGTGATGCTTAAGAATGAAGTCTTTAACGTCTTGGATACCCCCGGTTTAATTACCGACACAAAACGACAAAAGTTGGTCGAGGTGCTAGCTCTCGATGGAGCTGCACAGCTGAAGAATGTGTTCCCCACCAAAAAATTATCGGTGAGTGCTCAACTGTAGTTGCTAAGATGTTGATGTGTATCACTAATGCTCTTTGAGATTTCTCTCAATAGGTTACCACATATCGTGTAGAACCTGGACGCAGCCTCTTTCTCGGTGGATTGGTTCGTTTCGATTACGAAACAATGGGTGGTCACAACGATAAAAACCTGTTGCTTCTCTCATGGTATGGTGTCTTACCTGGGCATCTCACAAAAACAGCAAGTAAGTATTTGTGTAAGTTCGATTCGTTGCAGGAGAGCACTAAGCGTTTCTTTCATGTGAATAGACGCAGAAGAAACCTACATCAAACACGCTGGCGGGCTCCTGTCTCCTCCTCGAGGCTTGGATGCCATGAGCTTCGTTGGTCCTCTCGTACATACCCAGAATGTCTATTTGAAGGACTACATCATAACCGATATTCAAACAAAGTCGAAGAACCCCAAGAAGCCGAAGCGCACTACTGTCGTAGAGCTGGAATTACCTGGCTTTGGGTGGCTGGCCATCACTGCTGTCGATCTTGATGGTACCGATGCGGCCCTGCAAACTCTTGCACAAGGGAAGATCTCAATTTCAACATGCCGTGGACTCTCCGTCGTTCCACGCACGCCACTGTTCCCATTTGAGATGTCAGCATCTAAGGCCACAACATGGAAGAGCTAAGTAGTCACCTATATGCTATGCCATAATGACGAATATGTAGACAATTAGAACTGCACAAACCTTTTTCTTGTTGCTATGAAATTGATGTCGATGTGCCTGATCCAACTGGAAACCGAGGAGTCTGGTACAATTTCGTTGACTATATACCCTGCTCGATCCAATATGAAATTGTAGGATTGGTTGGGTTATATTCATCTGCTATCCACCTGGGTATAAATTCACTTGTGATAGAATCAGCATAGTTCCCAGAGTTGGCTTGACCTGCTCGCTATTATATGGAGCGAGTGAACACAGTTAAAACAATTCTCGCGCTCGTGAATGGTTCGCAATTGCAGTCGTACTGTCGTATGATGCCCATAAAGAGCTGAGAAATACAATGCACTTATGATGACATAAAAGATTTGGAAATGTTTATTCGTGTCGATAATCAACCTATCAATACATCCTTATTGGCACATCTGACGGCATTAAACACGTCACATAACGATACCGCGACGTTAATGCAAAGTCTTTAGGCACTTTTTAGTTGTTCAAATGGAGAAGCTATTTTGTTCAAAAGAATAAATGCTATTGTTGGACAGAATCTCATGACCTAAATCTACCGTGCAACCACAATAATAAAGAATGAGTATTTGCTTGGTAACTGCGGTCGTTGGTGAGCAAGTGGTTGTAAGCGAAGACGATACAGTTGGCTTTAATGCAGACGCTGAAGTGATCATGTCTATACTCATCAGATGCTGTCATTACAAAGCAATGGCCTAAGTAACTGGTCTTGAATGTGATCAATCACTTTTCCTGCAACTCTCAATTTCTATAACTCCATGCCTACAATATACTATAAATCGACTTCAGCACAATTTGTCTCTCACCTTTTGTTCTTTCGTCGCTCTGCTAGCTCAGCTGCAGAGAATAATCGTTCTTTCGCGTCTTTCTTCAAATGGTCGGGGACGAAAGAAGCGAAGCTACGAAGCAAATCTGGATGGTCGCGAAACAAATAACAGATACGATCCAGCTCCTGGCGAATGGAGGCATCATCCTTTTGACCTTCGGCGAATATGGTCAGAATCTCTTCGTACGCTGTAGGTTGGGTGGCAAACCGCTGTCTTATCATCGAGATGTACTCCATAGCACAATCAAAAGTCATCTTATCTGTCTTGTGTTGCTTGTTGGGCTTGCCATTTCCCGCGATTTCCACCCTGTTCTCTACTTGTTCTGTCTTGATAACTTTCGACCCCTGTCGTTGTATTTCCTGGATACATTCAGTCCCATTTTTCGTCTGGGCCTGGTTGGTTATTCGCATCACTGTGGTATTATCTGGAGATTGCTTAAGCCATTTGATTTGCTGCCCCCCCGTTGACGGCGTTTCCTTCGCGGCAGGTCGCTTGCCTGTTGAAGAACAAGATGAAATCGCCGCAGTTACTTTGTCTTCCTCATCAGAACTGACGCTGATGGATTCAAAGCTATTACTGTAGTCGTCCAAAGATTTCATTGCATCGTCTTCAACTTGATTCCCCAACTCCGACTCCGACTCCGTGTCCTGATCTTGACTCTGCCAAAGCATCTCTTCGTGATGCTCATCAGTATTTTCTCCCCGTGACTCCTCTTGATCTGTCACGGTCGTTTTATCAGGTGCTTTTGTAATCCCAGTGGCATCTGGAATTGATTCTGTTTGGTTCTGTTGATCGGTGACCTATCATCATATGCATTTATTCATTAGTTCAGATACAGAACAATAATCGCACCAGCCCAGTATGATCAGCTACAAGCTCACCTCAGGTGAACCGACGAAGAAAGTCCAAATATTACAGAAAGAGAGGGTCATGTCCTGATGCAATGCATCCATTGTCAACACCCCTGCGACTAAATCGTCCGTCTTCCACGCAGTAGGAGAGTCTTTGGTGTCGAGCTTGGCGACGGCGTCACACGCGTTCTCCAATCGCTGTAGCGCCAAACGGGCATCCTGAAACGACGTTTGTGCGTGTTTAAGCTCCTTGTGCAGCACCTTGTGGCAATGCACCGCCAGTTGGGACGGATCGACAAGTGCGAGAATCGACTGAAACACCTGCGCTGTATCTGTCATGTTAGTCAACTGTTACTTTAGGATAACCTTTAGTTCATCTGTACCACGCGTGGTACAGAACATGTGGGGCTTTGGGATAAATGAATTTATTCCAAAATCAAACCTTATTCGTAATCTAAACACACCATAGTGCAATTTGTTGAGCTAATAAAGGTGAAAAGGAAATACTTCATTTAATATTTCATCCAAGAAAATTACTTGTTGCTCTAATTCAAAATACTTCTCATTTATTTATAGATAGTGGGCAATTATTTAATAGCGAGCAACAATTCCACGTCAAATTCAAAACTGTTCAAATATTTAGTTAGGGAAAATATAAAAAATGCGCCATATGCAAACGTAAATATAAAAAATACCCCACAGGTTTGGAAAATATAAAAAATACTCCACAAGGAAATATTATACTCCAAGACACGAATAATACATGTAATTTTCGGTTGTTCGATGTAAACTATATTGTCGTAGTAAAGCAGAATCCTTTGCTCTATTTACTACAGCTACATGGTCTGATCAAAACTTTATACATACCATTGTGTAATGAGTGGAACTTGATTAATCGCCAGTATGCTAAGTGCTTCGAGCCGGACACACAACTGATAGGTCTTGCGAGGRCAAACAGTCTAAAAGGCAATATCATTTCCATGACCATGGCGTACATAGGTTAATCGTTTACTGAAACCCCGATTTTTTCATAGAGAATGCCCATCTATGAAATACCCAATTATGTAAGTACGGCAAAACAGCATACAAGGCAGGTCCTAGTTCGTTGATAATGCTTCATCTAGCCTGATTCATTATGTATCTAAAAGATGTATAACATGATATTCTATTATACTGGTCTTGCCCTGTTATACATTTCGTTGCATCGACGTTTGTTGTGTCCCGTGAGCCCACATTTACCACAATGTTGCGTTTTCGCTGGGTCTCGCTCTAGTGCCAGTGTAGCAGCCTGAGATTCCCGGCGGCGAGGCTTCTTCGGTCGGCCACGCCGCTTGGCAATAGCGGGCGCTAAACATTCACCTTGCTTGAGGTCGGACTTCAATACAGGTGGGTGAATAGTTGATCCATCGCACACACCATAAGCAGCAGTATACGTTTGCGTGCACCAGGTCACATCATGATATTTGTGTAGGTAATTAAGCTGATTTGATTCCCGAAGGCAAATCAATCCATGATCACAGGGGGCTCTCATGTCTTCTTCGACACCGCACGCACAAATGGCTCTTGAATTGCTGAAATGAACGGCATATTCAGCGATAATTGAACCAATTGTGGGAAAACTTTTAACGAGAAATGATACCGGCGAGTACGAAGTCACCTGCATTCGGCAAGCGGTACCCAACACTCGTGCTACACGATCACTGGCTTTCTTCGTCAATTGTCCCCATGATGAGCTTTTCGAAAGACTCTGTGCCCACTTTTCGCCAACATAGCGCTCTATCCCCATCAAACAATCAAGAATAGGTAGTTTTCTGATACTTCGCAGCCTATTGTTGATTGATTCCACGTTGTTAGAAGTCAGCATTCCGTACCGTGGACAAGGACTGAAATAGAGTGACCACTTCTCTTCACCGATGTCCATCAGCCACTTCAGTGCACCAGGGTTCATACCCCTTAGGAGTTCCGCTTGATGTTCAAATGAACCCTTAGACATTGAACGGGCAAGTGCCCACGCTGCATTCTTGAGTTCCTTGGATCTAAATTTCTTGTTAAAATTTTCCATAAGATGCCGGAAGCAAAAGAAGTGATAATGAACTGCGTCAATCTTGGCTGCGGCCGGCACTAATCCTTTGTCACGATCAGATATTATAAACGCTGGTTTATTATCGAGGTTACTCAGCAAAAAGTTCAAAAAGTACGACCAATTATCTTCATTTTCGATAGCCACCACCGCAATTCCCACAATTTGAATTTCTCCGTTTCCGTTACGAAAGCAGGCCACGAGAAGTACTCCTCCGGGTGATGTCTTCAAAAAGGTGCCATCTACGCTTAAGCCACGATCTGCGTACTGAGAAAATGATTTTGATCCTTCTCGATAAACGATACACAAACGTTTAAAAACACCACTTGACGTTTCGAGAGTTCCAGCGTGGCCAAATTGTTTCATTGCTTCGATATAGGACGGGAGAAATGCGAATTGAGCGATGTCATCCTTAAATAATTCAGATCTCAATCTCTTACACGCGGTCACACAGTTTATATAAGATGCAGAATGCCCCAACTTTGCCACCGTCCGTTGAATGATGACTGGAGAAACATCTCGCCCATGCTGAACAAAAAGCTCTCGGATAGACTCGTTCTGTGCTAGCTGCTTCCCTGTCCACTTTCTGTTAAATGAGTGGGATTGTGTATCGACAGTTTCAATCGGACATGTATGCTTCAGGAACTTGGAGGGTTTCTTGAATTCCGTTTTGAAGGCAAACTGAACTACAAATTCACATTGTAAGGTCACACAAACGACTTTGTATCGTCGCTTGTCGCTTRCTACGACCTTATAAGCCCTGTGGACAGATTCATGATAGGCTAGGACAGCATTGACGATATCCGCTTTGCTCGTGTACACTTGGTGATCAAAGAACTCGTTGCTTGACTCATAGGATGGTATTGGAGACAGACTGTGTGAAGACATTCAGGAAGTGTTTTGTAAGAAGAGCACCTTTTTGGAAATGGTGTTCATACGCGATATCCTCAATCCGATATTTTGATTTGCTTCAAGTGTTTACACGACATATGATCATAATACCTGAACCAATAAATTASGAGAAAGATGATGAGTAGATCGATATTCCATGACGTAGTATCAGCTTACAATTGTATTGGAGCTCGTTATGTGGATATGATTTTTTATTGTTTATTAATCACGCGTTCCTCGCGCAATCAACACGAAATACCCAAATTTCAGGATAGTTTTGATATATCGCCAAATCCGGAAATTTCTGTTGCATTGAAATAAAAGGACAGCGATACAGTTTTCTATCTTATTATCTTAATTTTGATATCATGTGCATTGARCGGCATACCAGGATTGAGAACGGTTGCCTTGAAATTAACCATTCCTAGCAGGTGTGTATGCCTTTTTTCCAAGTTAACATACAATTTGCTATATATAAAAGATATTCCAACTACGTGCTTAGTCGAGATAATACGATATCCTCTGTCCAGCCTGCACTTAACAGATGCCGTAGAATATTCGCTGGCAGTCTCGAATCTCTAGGTCGAAGCGTTCGAGGAATAACGCGTGCGATACGGGTATATCGTATAAAAAATTGGATGTACACTTACAAATTAAGATGGAATATGTGAAAAGACATGCACAAAGCACTAGAATTTGCTCAATTTGTGTATGTGAAGCATGTAAATTCACTCAAAATTGCACGAAGATTGTTGTGGGTTGTTTCACATTTAGGGAGATATCTCTGCAACCACATTACCGAATTCAATACTTTTTCGTTTTTTTCATCTAGATATAGAGCTCCCATTGTACGAGCTTTCAATTGCTTACTGCAACTTCTGGATTTGACGATAGAGCTAATCGTCACCTGGTGCTTTCTGATTGTGAGAGGAATGCATGATTAAACAGAATTATCCCCATTTTCATCGGCAGGKAGTCCTCCACTACTGAGCAGTGAAAGATAACAATATAATACAGTAATATTTCCTTGTGGAGTATTTTTTATATTTTCCAAACCTGTGGGGKATTTTTTATATTTACGTTTGCATATGGCGCATTTTTTATATTTTCCCATTTAAAAAACAATATTTTAAATATGGAATAGTATTGTAATCAACGTGCAACTTCAACATTGACTTAACCTTTATTCCCCATGTGTTCTGTACCACGCGTGGTACAGAACACATGGGGAATAAAGGCTACACTCATCCGTTTCCGGAATCATAGCAGTGAAAT